>JBBMKE010000001.1:24039807-24050041 GCA_037834125.1 Lippia alba | reverse complement strand
TATATAAAGAAATATATATTATATGTATATATAATTTAGTAAATATAATGTAAGGGTAAAGTAGTCATTTCATGTGAAAAAGTGAGAAAAAATTTAGTACTACTCGCAGTCAAAGCGAGTGTAATACACTCTCTTAATGTAGGGTTTTTTTTGCTAATTTTGAAAAACATAGGGTATTTTTTTAGAATATTTTTTTTACGGGGTTTTTTTGTCATTTCGGATAACACAAGGGGATTCCTTGCAAAAAAACTCTTAATTTTTTAACGCAATCCCCCAGATAATTAGATGGATTCAATCTCAATAGTTAAATAAAAACCAGGTGGTTATAAGGGATTTAGAAGTAATTACAAATATAGGCTAAATAATATGGGTGAAAAGTGAACCATGTTTTCATTACATTTTAATTGGGCCAAACCTTACTTTGTAAGCGCTTCATGTAGCCCAATCAATACTAGATATAAATTGGGCCCAACCAATACAATGTCATGTAATCTCTTCCTTGTTGGTTGTGTAGCTTACAATTTTCTATTTCATCGTGACGATCTTCTCATGTTTTATAAGGAAGCACCAAAAAATAAAAAAATGATTGAGGGTAAAAATTTACAAGAATTAAAACATACTCTAATATCATATTTGTCGGGGAGATTAGGTTTGAGAATTTTTTTGTTGAATTTAATTCATATTCTGAGTTTCTCTTATTAACAATTTCAAATCAAATGATCATTCTATTGAAAATGTCATATTGGATAATAAGATTTTGCTAGAGTTATATGCACAAAAAATCTATGGTTTTGCTAAGTGATGGATACAAAACGGAGGAAATAATTCTAAAAAATTGCAAAATATATATATACAGATGATCGTGTTAAAATCCGACAGTATGCGTGAATGGCAGATTAGAATTCCGATGGCTGGGGGTGATAACTTCCCCCTAGGAGTGTTAAGGTCAGGAAAGACTTCCTGACCGTGTTCGTAGTATGCTCTTCGTCCTTGGCGAGTTTGCACCATGTTGGAAAGAGAGAGGCAGAGCGATGTATCTGATGCTTGGTGGAAATGATGACTTTTGTTCAGAGTTTCCCACGGAAGGCGCCAAAATGACATGTCAAAATTCGGTTGTGTACGTGGACATCAGATTATGACTCCGATTCACTCAAGAATTTATAATGTGGAAGAAACTTTGATGCTTCCCAAGCTGAAAACCAAAAACAAACGTGAGCTCAAAGGCCAAAAAGGGGAATGTGGGGGTTGGATCCTTTTTGGCACTCCGACGCTAAAGTCAGGGACTAGTTCTGGGCCGAAAGAGTACGAATGTATGTAATGTAATGCGCGTGAAGGAAAACTTACCTCCATCTCACTAGGGAGACGACTTATATAGGCGAGGTCGGCCTCCACTGCGTGTGAGTTCACCTCCCTAAAGGTGTGGATCATGGTCTACTCTCAGGGGCAGAGATGGTGACCGGAACAGTGCTTTAGCCGTACAAGCACTGTTCTATACCTGCAGAGATGCTTGACACAGTCCTTTAGGTGGCCGCAATTAATGCGTGCAGTGGTGGAGAGAATCCGCATTTAATGCGTCAGTACCACAAGCCCTGGGTCGCGACCAAGCCGCATTGCTGACCACCTGGGTCGAACTGGCCTTCTGGATCGGGGACGCCTACACAACTAGCCACAATAGCAATTCTCTCCGTGAGCAAGTACTGGGTCGATTACTTGGGGGTCCCGGATCTGTATGAGAGCTTTCTGCCCACGTGGTGCTAGCCTGACAGTCCATATAAGGAAACCGAGCTTTTCCTTTATCAATATATATATATACACACTGTCAAATAAATATTTGGATAAAATTTTTATTTTGTTCTACCACAAATACCTTTAAGAAATAAAAATAATTAAATACACAAAAGAGGAAAAATTTAGGATTAAATCACATCATTTTCCCCCTGAATTGCTTTGAAAGGTGAAGGGGGACAAAGGAATGTGACACATCACTTAATTTCAAAGTTGGCTTCTTTTCCAAAAATAATGAAGCTACTTTTCGTTAGATTAGGTTTAATTAAGCATAATTAATTGATATAATCATAGAAAATTTGAATGATCACCACTAACCTTTTCCTAATCTAATGGCAATGACTCATTAATCAAATGCCTTGCATCTACTACTACATTTAAAAATTTACCATGGTCCTCACCATATTAAAATATCAACACATGATTGGTGCACCAAGTTCCAATAGCTTCATTAATTACAACAATTCATTTAATTTTATATATATAGTATGACCATCAATAGAGCTTCATTGAATACGATGTACTTTTCAATTCTGAACATTCAATAAAAAAAACAAGATACAAGGATTTCTAATTCAAATTCAATCCTAAGCGGACTCGATCAATTATATGGTATTTTTTCATAAATATACCTACCACATAGTTGATGCCATATACTTAATGCGTATAATGTGGTGATTGACATAGCTTGACGCCTTGACCTGTTAGGATTTGAACAAGAATCTTTCATGATGAAGATAAATATAAAATAAGATGCAAGTATAGTTGTATTTTTTATTAAAGTTCAACCGTTTGAATGTTAATTTTGAACGTATTACATATCCCAATCAGCTGTTTTACTTTACCAGATACTTATAATATGTAACAAGGTAATTAGTTATTTTAAATATAATATAATTTTAAATCGCGTTATCAATTATAATTTAATAAGGGAATCGAGAGGACCGTCAAAAAGAAATTACGAAAAGAAAGATGCTTAAATTTAAGAAGGATCTTAATCAAGTGGTTTTGGTGTAATTAGTGAAGTGTTAACGAGAAATCTGCCAAGAGAATAGAGTCCAACTACAATCTGCCAGAAGAGTCGAGAGAGTACGCTATTCTCAAAATATCCTTATCATCTTCAATTCATCTTACCATCTTCATCTCTTCTTGTCATTTGTCAAACGATTTTTCTACGACAAGCAATGGGGATATCTAACCAATACAATCCCAGAGATGAGATGACGAATTCACTATAGTATTCAGAAAACTGTAACGAAGTCTGTTTGTGTTTGAGAGAAAGACTTGGCTATAATGCAGGATGAACATCCCCATCCCTTATTGCGAGGAGGCAGAGGGAAGAAGAACTTATTCAACTACAGTCATGGCTTCTCTCCGTCTCAAATCCAAGCACTTTCCGCCATCTGTCAGGCCTTAATTCCTCCCCTCCCACTTTCTCTTGATGATAATGTTGATTTCAGTGCAGAAAAAATTCAAGATTTGCAGGCTTATGAATCCTTCCACGAGTCCTCTGGCCCAGATGAGGTTTTAACTTTGATTTCATTTAATTTGAATCTTTTCTGTATTTTCTTGCTGTGTTTTTGTTTATTTATTGAGAATTTGTTATGAAAATAGGTTGCAGAGAAATTGGTAGCGAGGGGGACAATTAAAGCAGTGTTTATAGTGAAACTTGTGTTGAAGTTTTTGTCGACGAGATTGGGAACACTTTTGCTTTGTGGGTGTGCTTGCTTAGATTGGAAATGGCCATTTGTGCACACTTTCTCTGAGTTGTCTTTGGAAAAGAGAGAAGCTTTACTGCAAAAATGGTCCAGAGAGACTTTTTGGCTTCCTTTGAGAATAGCTTTCTTGCTCATGAAAGTCGTCTGCCTCTTCATCTTCTTTTCTTTGGTAAGATTGTTTATTCTGAGCCATTAGTCTTCTATGTGATCAATAATTTTTGTGGATTCTCTATATCTATGATGTAAGTTGTTATGGTTTACCATTACAAGTATGTTTACCCGTTGCAATGTATTTATTTACCTTTTCTGCATCAGACTGATGAAAATGCAAAAAACCCTTCTTGGAAAGCCATTGGTTACCAAGTGGAAGTCATTGAAAGAGAGAAGAGACTAGAAACGGGAAGGCCGCTCGAGAAGGGCGTCGTTGAAATCGTGAACAAAGACGAGTTATTGATAAAGGAATCCCTGTTCCGAAAAGGTGTCAACTTTTCACATGATCCGAGCAGCAACACGTTCAAAATTAAATGTGATGTTGTGATCGTTGGATCTGGTAGTGGAGGAGGTGTTGCTGCAGCGATCCTAGCGAAATCGGGCTATAAAGTGGTCGTTCTTGAAAAAGGCAACTACTTTGCCCCGGAAGATTATTCAGGCCTTGAAGGTCCGTCCATGACTGAATTATATCAATTGGGAGGCATGCTAGCAACTGAAGATGGTAAAATAATGGTGATGGCGGGATCAACGGTTGGAGGTGGTTCATCTATAAACTGGTCTGCTTGCATCAGAACACCTGATTATGTTCTCAAAGAATGGACCAAAGGAAACAACATTCCTCTCTTTGGTAGTCAAGAATACCAATCTGCCATGGATGTTGTTTGTGAAAGAATTGGTGTTACAGAGAACCCTTCTCGAGAAGGGTTTCAAAATCAAGTACTCAAAAAGGGTTGTGAAAATCTCGGCCTAAAAGTCGAGCCAGTCCCGAGAAATTCATCAGAGGATCATTATTGTGGTTCTTGCTGTTATGGCTGCAGAAGAGGGGATAAGAAAGGGACTGAAGCCACATGGCTTGTTGATGCTGTCGATAATGGTGCGGTGATTTTAACCGGATGTAAAGCTGAAAGATTCATGCTTGTGAGTGAAGAGAAAAGAAAAAATAGAACAAAATGTGTTGGAGTAATTGCGAGTGGTGTAAACAAGAAGGTGAAGCTCCATATTGAGGCAGGGGTGACAGTTTCTTCCTGTGGTACCCTCTTCACACCACCACTGTTGATTTCTAGTAGCTTGAAAAACAAGAACATTGGGAAGAATCTGCATTTACACCCCGTTTCTTTCGTGTGGGGATACTTCCCTGAATATTCTTCAGTAGAACTCAAAGGAAAAAACTTCGAAGGTGGAATTCTCACTACCCTCCATAAGGTTCAGTCTGAAGAAAAGGGCTCGTCAACTAACAAAGCTATCGTGGAAGGCGCGGCGTTGGGGCCCTCTTCCATCGCCTTGTTATTACCTTGGGTCTCAAGGCAAGACATGAAAGAGAGAATGTTGAAATATAGCAGGACTGCTGTTTTATTTGCCTTACCAAGGGACCAAGGCTCAGGAGAGGTATTAAAAGAAGGGATGATCAAATACCGACTAAATGAACTCGATAAAGAAAATCTGAAAACAGGGTTGAGACGGGCTCTGAGAATACTGATCGCTGCTGGAGCCGAAGAGGTCGGAACATTTAGAAGCGATGGGCAGAGAATCAGTTGTAAAGGGACTACGAAAGAGGAGTTGGACGAGTTTCTTGATTCGGTTAGTGCTGTTGGAGGGCCGAGGTCGAGATCAGAGTACTGGACTCTTTACTGCTCTGCTCATCAAATGGGGAGCTGTAGAATGGGGGCAAATGAGGAGGATGGAGCAGTTGATGAGAATGGAGAGTGTTGGGAAACTAAGGGACTGTTTGTTTGTGATGGAAGTGTGTTGCCTAGTGCTCTTGGTGTTAATCCTATGATCACTATTCAAGCAACTGCTTACTGTATTGCCATGAGGATAGCTGATTGCTTGAAGAAGGGGAAGATGGTTTGATACTGGTGACTCTGTTATTTATATTTATTATTATATAACGAGTAATGGTCAGTAGTGTGATCCGACTCGAATACAAATAATCGAAAAAATAAGATTCAGAAAGATTTGTTGATTAATTTTTCTACTTTCTTGGACTAATAAGTTAATGACTTTCTGGATGAAATTTGGAGACTTGTGTATGTTACTGCCTCAGTTGTGGCTAATGCTCCCAAATTGAACAATGTGCAATCAAATGCTCATGAGGAATAAACTATTTATGTGTGTGTGTGTTTTCTTTCACTTAATTCTTTCTTGGACTTATTTGATGGATGCAGTTTCATATTCCATTTCCTAGATATTTAGGGAACATGTTTACTTATAAAAAGTGATTTAATTAATAATCTTACTTAAACTTGTTTTTACTAAAATTTTTGTAAGTCTGAGATTAATAACACGGCTCGGGATGACATTGGATAAAAGGTTAATTATTCATTCACATTCCATAGAATGATCAATCTAACATCACGTTCCACGATTCATCTCATTACTCATCATATCATCTCATCCCACCAACAAAGTGAACACCCCATTAATAAAACAAATGATTAGGATTAAGTAACGTTGGCTTTATAATAATCTAAATGAACAGAAGAGCCACAAGAAAATTATTACTGAGATGGGATGGAAGAAAGTCACTCTCCAACATTTTGGCTTATGGTAAGATATTCATCAGAATCTTGACGTGAACACAGAAAAATTTATGACAACTTCCTTAATATAAAATCAAGAATGATTAAAACTGTCCCAAGAGTAAATGATAAAGATAATGTTTGCAACACTTAATAACTCTGACTCATATTGCTTCTTCTTTTTTTTTTTAATTTATTGAGAGCCTAGTTAATTAGCTAGAGTGCTTGAAATGCAAGGGAATTTTTTTTTTAATTAATTGTTTTTTAGATGAAGATGATGATCCCTAGTATGAACAAATCATGCCATGTACTCTCGGTAATTCTCTTTTTTTTTTTTTTTTTTTGTTAATTTCAATGGGAAATGTTTGTTGATCTAATTTTGGTAGCATGCATGAATGTCCTCTTCTAATTGCCATCATTTTCTTGAAATATAGTTTGCTTATTTTGCAGAAAAATAATGATTGTTTTGAGGATTCAGGATCATTGATGTTTTATGACAATATGCTAGTTGTCGAATTCAAGATTTTTGTTTTAGTCGGTTACACACTTAGCCACAAATCTTATAGTGCATGGATATAAATATGAATACAATAATATAAATATAATAATATAATTTTTTATTAAAATTTTTTATATGAAAAGTATTAAAAATAAATATCTAATATAATATAATACAATATAATAAAATAATATTTTTAAATTATTGGTGCCTAAATGTAATCAGGATAACTAAAATGTTTTGGCAATAAATACAATCATTTTGCTAATTAATTTCGATTTGATCACCTATCTGTCCTATCATAAACACGAAACAATTGGTTGACAAGACTCATGTCAAAAATTACCAAAAAGGGCACATACATATATATATATATAGACAGATTCAATGATCACATAAAAACAAAAGAAACTTTCACGAAAGCTACAAAAATGAAGGATTTGACTCTCTGGTGCAAGAATTCAAACCTCTCTAGTTACATAATGCACTTCTTATCCACAATTCCTAAGTAGTAGGGGTGTACAAAATAACCGAATCGAATCGTACCGAACCAAAATCGAACCGAATCGAGATTAACCGAACCGAAGGGTTCGGTGTCGGTTTCGGTTACTGATATTTTAAATATTCAGTTTCGGTAGAAACCGAATGGTTTTCGGTAAAAATCGAAAAACCGAACTTGGCTTATAAGTTACACGTTTCTTTTGGTTTTTCCCAATACCCTTTACACGCTTTCAGATTTCTGGCCCTTTGGCTTTTCTCTTTATTCAATTTCAGGCTTCATGCCTCACATTTCACTTTCTATTTCACAATTCACACTTCAGATCTAGGGTTTCACGCATGGCCTCCACACCCAATTGCAGCCACCACGCACCACCCAGTCCAAGGCGTCGGCTCCGCCACCACCACCAATCGCCGAGAACCTCCATTGCTAGCAACGATTTAAGCCCTTAAAGGTGAATTTCTATGGGGGCTTTTAAATTTCACCTTCAATTGAGAGATCTCAAGCTGAAAATCATGAGAGCAATTAAATCTGTTGACTCAGCTGAAGTTGAGAAGGGGGCCAATGATGCTGTGGGTTAGGATGGACATTGGACAAGACGATGGTGTTTCAGGGAAGGGGAAAAATGGCTGATATCGTTCTTCCTTCTTCTTCTTTTTTTTTTTTAAATTTATTTTATTGATTAATTTTGGTTTTTCGGTTAATGACCGAAACCGAACCGATTTTTTTTCGGTTTTTACCGAACCGAAACCGATCTATTTCGGTTCGGTAAACGGTTACCTAAAATCAATAACCGAAAATTCGGTTAACCGAACCGAGTAACCGAATTTTCGGTTATTTACCGAATGAACACCCCTACTAAGTAGTCATGGGCAAATTTGTACATTGACATCCATGTGTAATCTGTCTCCACCCAAAACAAAACCAAAACCCCAAAACAGAAACAAACTAAATCCCAAATATCCATACATGCCAAAGAAGCAAACTCATTCTTGGGCAAAAATTCTCATGGAAAAGGGCAGTTTGGGGAATATCAGCCTTTCTGCGCACGCCTCTAGGTCCACCAGGCTACCACTAAACTTGGCAGGCTTCAAAGCCTCATCAATGCAAAGGTCCAAATTGCCCTTCAAATTATGGAGCTCTGCCCCTCAAATTGTTGTTTTCCAAATTGCTGGACAATAGGACGCCATAATTGCCGAAGCTGTTGTAATTCAGATCCAAGAACTCCAATTTTTTTTTTTAACGCACACACCCCCAAGTGGTTGTAGGGATTCGAACATGAATCTTTGCCTTCAGGAAAGAACTCCAATTCTTTCAAGCCCTTGAAGATTTCAGGGATTTTTTCAGAAAATCGATTGTAACCCAGGAGAATTCATTATCGCTCAAATCGAGAATCTTCAGTTTCATCATTGCTTCAAAAACATTCATCCGAATCTCACTGGTCCCGAAAATATGAGCTACTCAAGATTAACCATCTCAGAAAACCCATTTCAAACCGAACCCAAAACACCATTTCCCGTCAAAACCAACTTCCTCAAATCCCTGATTTTCCCATCTAGGGACCCCACTAAACCTGGGTTATCAATGATAACAAGTTCTTCCAAGGAGTTTCGAGACGACAATGGCGAGAAATCAAGAAATGGGGTTCTTTTCTACGTGAAGCATTTGTAGAAGAAGAGCTTTTTGAGATGTGAAAACGGCGAAAGAAGAGAAGGGTTGAAAGTAGAGCTGGAATCACAAGGGGGTTGGGCGAATAGTCCGAAACAAATCTCCGGGGTCGTCGCCACCGTCGTCGGAATCGGAGATGTAGTCAGGGCGGAGGAGCAGAGATCGTTGGGGAAGAGGGAGCGCCATGGGATCCCTGAGTTGATGGACTCGAAAACTCGGTACACCGATTCCTGCTCCGCCGAGTTAAGCGGCGGCGAACTGTTATGGATTGGGTTAAAGATGGCTCCAAAATACATTTGAACTTGGGCCGTTGGATCTGCTTCTTTCTTAGCCGTTGGATTGGATTCAAGTTCAGGGCTAAGAACGACGTCGTTGCCACTTACTCGCGAGAAACATCAGCCGTAGATGAAGGCGGTAAAGAATTAACAGACCAGATTGAAGAGGTAGTTACAAAGGTGGAGGGGACCATTGTGCACATGGTTTCAGCTGAGAACAAGCATGGAGAAGATGAGCAATTGTGCTATGGAGTAGGAGGCGGAATGCAAGTTGCTGAGTCACCCATTTAGGGTTTTGGGTTTAAATAGCATTTCGTGAGATTGTTGAGGCAGGCTTTTGGTTATTATCTGTAATTTTCTCTTCTCCAATTCTTCTCTGTTTCCCATCCCCCTTTCCTATTGCATTGTGGTTGTTGAACAATTTCAGACGATTATAATTTAATTTCCAGTTTATTTTCCATTATTTTTTACATAATTACTCATAGCTTAACATTTATATTCAGAGCCTCGTGATCCCTATGGACTAACGATGGCGGAAGGATTGCGTTCCAAGGATCTTCAAGAGCTGTTGAGGAAGCAGAAAGGTACCTTGAATGAGGAACGTATAGCTAGACTAGCTGCAGACAAGAAGAATGATGAGCGATATGAGGATATAAGTGTGAAAATGGAGAAATTATTCATGCAAATTGGAGCTGTTGCCGAACAAATGCAGACGTATAATCGCACCAAATCTGTAATGGGAGATGGACTATCAGCTTCGCAAGGTATGGAGATGGGGTCTGTATCTAACCTTACACCACAACAAGGCAAGCATCAACAAGTGAATCTGAGTCCAAATTCAGGGTTACAGGAATTAAATCATGGTAATTAAATCTCACCCACTAATCACAGGCACTTTGATTTCCCATAGTTTGATGGTACTGGGTGTAGAGCTTGGACAAGGAAAGCTAAACGCTACTTTCAGTTAGTTCCAACTGTAGAAACAGAGAAAGCTAAGATAGCTTCTATGTATTTTAATGGGATTGCTGAAACATGGTTCCAAGGGATTGTGGAATCAAAGG
>JBBMKE010000001.1:24024586-24039707 GCA_037834125.1 Lippia alba | reverse complement strand
CACCAAATGGGGAGCTGTAGAATGGGGGCAAATGAGGAAGATGGAGCAGTTGATGAGAATGGAGAGTGTTGGGAAGCGAAGGGACTGTTTGTCTGTGATGGAAGTGTGTTGCCTAGTGCTCTTGGTGTTAATCCTATGATCACTATTCAAGCAACTGCTTATTGTATTGCCATGAGGATAGCTGATTTCTTGAAGAAGGGGAAGATGGTTTGATACTGGTGACTCTTTTATTTCTATTTATTATTATAGAACGAGTAATGGTGGTCAATTGTGTGATCCCACTCGAATACAAATAATCCAAAAAATAAGATCCAGAAAGATGTGTTGATTAATTTGTCTACTTTCTTGGACTAATAAAGTTGATGACTTTCTGATGAAATTTGGAGACTTGTGTATGTCACTGCCTCAGTTGTGGCTAATGCTTCCAAATTGAACAATAGTGCAATCAAATGCTTATGAGGAATAAACTATTTGTGTTTTTGTTTTCTTTCACTTAATTCTTTCTTGGACTTATTTGATGGATGCAATTCCACTTACGATATATTAGGAGTAATTAATTTTTAAATCTACAAATTTAATTAGATATTGGACTTGTGATTTAATTAATATAATTAAATTAAGTCCACTATTAAATTGAATGTTGATTTTTAATTTAATTAGTAGTAATTAAATTAAAGCCCGCCCATAGGGTCTTAAACCTAGACTTAAGTATTTAAGTAAGTCTTTGGGAGAAGAAAAAATAATTAATCGTTGTTTTACCTAGGCTTAAGTATTTAAGTCTTGGGAGAAGAAAAAAAAATTAATTGTTGTTTTTCCTTCTCTTCTGCTTTTCTCTCCAAGTCTCTCTTTTCTCCTTCTCTTCTGTTTTTCTCTCCAAGTCTCTATTTTCTCTCATCTCTCAACATTATATTCAACGCTATCAATATCTAATTAGTGTTCTAGTGTGCTAATTAAATAGTTGTTCAATTACGGATCATGAACCACCTTAAAGGAATTTCGCTTGGGATTCTTGGAAGAGCATCGGATAGAAGAGAACCAGGTAGATCTTGAAAAACTTTCAAATCATCTTCATCAACCGGAAGCGAGATGAGTATTTGGATTTTTATTTTTTTTTGCTTGAATCGTAAATTAGAATCAAAGGTGACCCTGTTTAGAATTTCGATAAAAACGATTTTATTATCCCCAAAAATTTTAATTTCCGCTGCGTTGGGGCCGACGAATTCCAACGGTGATTTTCTAATTCTAGTGTCTTTTTTTTTGTGTATTGTACTTTTAGTGTACTTTTTTGTCTATTCTAATTTTGGGGTAATCCTATTTTTCAATTAGAGGATTCACCAGTATATATATATTTTTTTATAAATTTTATTACAATCGCAGATTGCATGTAGTCCAGGTCACGCCATGTGATATCAATTCCGCTGTTTTTTTCTGACATGAACAGTGAATCCGTTAACTCAAAAAGATGATTCATAAAAAAAAAAATTGTTTGTATTCACAAGAAATTGACCACCCTTGGCCCTCTCAAAAGAGAGAAGGGGGTTTGAATGAGAATTGAGAACAAGACACTAAAGATTCATCTTCAAAGATTCCGATTTTTTAATAAGAGGAATCATTGTGCAATTTATAACATTAAAAAAAAGGACAATTGTGCGATTTTATTTATATGGCGGTTTTTTAGGATATATAAATTAAATAAAAAAATAGTAGCCTTATTATTTGAATTAAATAAATATAAAAAATGGGTACCCCATTTATTTATTATCTCGCGAGCCAAGCATGGTCAATTTCTCGCGAATACAAACAATTATTTTTTTTTTAAATTAGCGAATTCACTATTCATGTCAGAAAAAAAACGACGGAGCTGATTCCACGTGGGCCGGCTTGGACTACATGTAATCCGAAATTGTAATAAAATTTATAAAAAAATAACTAATGAATCCTCTAATTGAAAAATAGGATTACCCCAAAATTAGAATAGAGAAAAAAAGTGCACCAAAAATACAATACACAAAAAAAGACACTAAAATTAGAAAATCATCAATTCCAACACCTCAGCCTTTTCCCAACTTGTGCAAATAATTTTGTGGCACACAACTTCTTCTGCAACTTTAGCATGTTGTTTCAGGTTTTCTTTCTCGGTCATTTCTGATTGGACTTCAGATAACTTTTCGTTCAGATCCTTTACTTCATCCTCCAAGCTCTGCACTTGTTCTTCATAAGATTTCACCTGTTCTTCATAGGACTTCACCTGATCCTCCAGTCCAATTAGATGTGTATATGATTCCATAGAAATTTGTACATACTTCGGTTTTTTATTAGCAGTTTTTTTGTAATCTTCAAATAAACTTTACCTAAACATATTTTGGTTCTCTGTTTGATATTTGGAATCTGATAACATATTTTGGTTCTGTTTGTTGGTAGGATTATGCATTAAGGAATGCGGCAATCGATTCATTCAACAAGATGGCCAAGAAAGAAGAGGCTGAAACGAAGAAAGCACAACTACAAAAAATGACCTCATAACATATTTTTTGTTCTCTAGTGAGATTTTGAATTTGATAACAAAATGTTTTCTTTGTTGGTAGGGATATAGGTTCTCTGGTGAGATTTGGAATCTAATAACAAAATGTTTTCTTTGTTGGTAGGAATATGCATCAAGGAATGATGCAATCAATTCCCTCATCAAGATGGTCAAGGAGGAAGAGGATGAAAGGAAGAAGGCAGGAACGAGGAATGAGTTGTTGTTTGGCTTCTTTAGCATTGCTAAGGAAGCAGAGAGTTCTCCTTAGGAGAAGCCCGGGATACAATTGCACCCCTATTACTGCCCCAAGTGTTTGGAAGAATTCCCTATGTGGGAGGTTTACTGGCATATGAAGAATTGTCAGGGCATAAGAGAGGGAAGCTAATGTTGTTTCTAGAGTATTTTTCTAGTTAATTATCTTCTCATCTGATTTATATAAGCTAGTATCTCCTCTTTTAAAATTTCCACACATGATTGGTGCACCAAGTGCCAATAGCTTCATTAATTACAACAATTCTTTTTAATTTAACTAGCAGGTATGCTTTGCACGTGTTATCCATTTATTTTTATTTTTCAATGAGAAAAGTTAGCTTTTCAAAAAAAAAAGGGCATTGGTGGACTTTATTGGTCTGTTCTTTTTTCCCTAAAATTATATATATTATATTTATAATATTTTAACTATTGAAAAATATTGTGCGATACTTGAACTTGCAACTGTAGCTAGTAAGACCTTGCAAATGTAGTTAGTATTTTTTATTTTTTTCAAAAGTAAATATTCAATACATTCATTTGAATTTTGTAACTAAACGCATATACTTATTGTTCTTTCCTGTTTGATTCAATGTAATCTTCAAATAAACTTTACCTAAACATATTTTGGTTCTCTGTTTAATATTTAGAATCTGATAACATATTTTGGTTCTGTTTGTTGGTAGGATTATGCATTAAGGAAGGCGGCAATCGATTCCTTCAACAAAATGACCAAGAAGGAAGAGGCTGAAACGAAGAAGGAACAACTACAAAAAATGATCTCATAACGTATTTTTTATTCTCTGGTGAGATTTGGAATTTGATAACAAAATGTTTTCTTTGTTGGTAGTAATATAGGTTCTCTGGTGAGATTTGGAATCTGATAACAAAATATTTTCTTTGTTGGTAGGAATATGCATCAATGAATGATGCAATCAATTCCCTCATCAAGATGACCAAGGAGGAAGAGGATGAAATGAAGAATGCGGGAATGAGGAATGAGCTGTTGTTTGGCTTCTTTCGCATTGCTAATGAAGTAGAGGGTACTCCTTGGGAGAAGCCCAGGATACAATTGCACCCGTGTTACTGCCCCAAATGCTTGGAAGAATTCCCTATGTGGGAGGTTTACTGGCATATGAAGAATTGTCAGGGCATAAGAGAGGGAAGCTGATGCTGTTTCTGGAGTTTTAATTTGAAACTTAGTTTGCTATTGATGGGTTAGTTTTAAGTTTGCATTGACTCTGTATACTTCATGCTTTCCGACATAGATAAGTATATTTTGAATATGCTTATCGTATTGCGAGATTTTTTTCTCAAACAAATAGTTATCTCCTATTTTTCTAGTTAATTATCTTCTCATTTGATTTATATAAGCTAGTATCTCCTCTTTTAAAATTTCCACACATGATTGGTGCACCAAGTGCCAATAGCTTCATTAGTTACAATAATTCTTTTTAATTTAACTAGCAGGTGGCACGTGCTTTGCACGTGTTATCCATTTATTTTTATTTTTCAATAAGAAAAGTTTAGTTTTTCAAAAAAAAAAAAAAGCATCGGTGGACTTTATTGGTCTATTCTTTTTTTCTAAAATTATATATATTATATTTATAATATTTTAATTATTGAAAAATATAGTGCGATACTTGAATTTGCAACTGTGGCTAGTAAGACATTGCAAATGTAGTTAGTATTTTTTATTTCTTTCAAAAGTAAGTATTCAATACAACTTAGTTTTTTTTTTTCTTTTATGTTTCTCCTTGTTTTTTGTTAGATATTTTCTCTTGAGAAAGGTTGTTAGACTTTCATCATCTTTGTTCATGTTTTCATCCCCGTCTAGAATTTGTATCTCCTAGTTCAGTTTGTTGGTCTTTTCTCCTTTTTGAATACCTTTAATCTTGTTCGATTCATTGCTCTTTTTATCGCTTGTTTCCGTCATCTTTTATTTTCCATTTGTCTTTGATCTCACTATGCTTTTCTCTCTCCCCTTGTTTTATTTCTTTTACCTTGTTCTTGTCTTTTTTTTTTTCATCTTTTGTGTTCCTCCAATTGTTCTTATTATTTGTTTTTTCTCTCTCTTGCTTTTATTGTATATTCAAAAGCTCCCTAGCTAGTAATATTTTTGTTTTTGCAAATTTCAACACCTTGATAATTTTATGTTGGATATTTTTGAGCAACAAGGGCGTGATTTCACTATAACAATTGCACGGTCGGGGTAAGAGTTCGACTCTCTTTCCTTAAGACGAAATTGTCCCGCTTAGGTACTTACGGATTAGCGGCAATCGTCTCCCAAGATACAACTACCACTTCTCATAATAGGAGCACTCCAAATTACGAGACCCACGAACTCTAAGTGTTTTGAACTCTTTTAACCTTAAATGCTAGAACAAACTCTAGTATGTAATTGTGAATACTTGTATGTATCTATCAAATATGATTTGAATGATTGGATGATCGAAAATGCATAATGATGGAGTCTATTTATAGATGACAATGTATATACCTCTTCAAAAGGATACTTACCTTTTCATTTATAGTTCATAATTAATAAGACACATTTTTGGTTATTACCGAAAAATGCAATGTTACAACACGCCTCTTCGAATAAAGTGACAACTATTCACCACAACTATTAATTCGAAGGGTTGTGTCTTTTGAAAACATTGCATATATTGAACACACATATGTTCTTATTAATTATTAACTTTAATTTTAATTTTCTCATTCAATAATTATTAGATTTTGATAAAATAAATGTATTAAAATTCCAACAATTTATAGTTTTTTTTTTCCTTTTCACTTTGATTAATTTATCTCACTTCAGTCATTGCTTCAATATATTAAGTAATAACATATCTAATGTAGGCTTCAACAACTTATTCAAATAGTGTGATTGTTGCTCGTTCGCTACCATCAGCTATATTTAGGGTCAACAGATTTCTATATTTTTTCAACATTGTAATTCAATTATTTGTATATCACGATTTTAACTTTTATGTAATTCTGAATTTTATACTTTGACAATGCTTCCACTTGATCATCCATAAAATGCATTATATTATTTGGATTGCATTTAATATTGATCTTATGCAAATATTGCAAGTTTTATACCATGGCATTAATATGTTTTCCATGTAATAAACTTTTGCTTTAAAGTAATAGACTAATAGTATTGTTCTTCAATTATTAGTTGAGCTTTATTTCCATATACCCTAAAGAATATTATATTATTGCATTGTCTTACAATAAAAATATTAGTTTGAAATAATAAAAAGAAGATATGGTTATAATTTTGGTTTTCCTTTGGTTAGATTACCTCATGTAACATGACATGATTTTGAATCGCTTCTTTCAAAATTATTTGGTTGGTGCTCTTCATTTTGTTAGTCATCTATTATTCCGATATATTTGCTTGTTTGGATGATGTCAACCTATTTGTCACAAATACAATTATTAAAACTACTTCCTTTGCAATTTTAATAATATCCCAATAAAATTATTAAAACATTTGGTATTTTTTCCTTATATTATGATAACAAAAGAAACTCAAAAATCATTATATTTTGAGCTTGTGTATTGATACACAAATAGGATCAAGGAGTACTGTCATTACAGAAGTTGTTTTTAATTGTAGCTCTCCTTGTAAAACATTTGGTTATATTACTTGTATTTACTCTATAAAATGTATTTTTTAATTTTTTTTGTGTATGTTTGTCTGTTATATCTTAGTATATTTGATTTCTCAACTCTAAAATTTCCACAATTGTTCTCTTATTTTTCACTTTTTGTAACTATTGTCCCTCGTCATTGTTAGGTCATCCCAAGAATTTATTGTGACAGTATAGAACCTTCACCAAAATAAAAAAATTTGAATTAATATTAATTGTCCCATTAATTATAAATGTCAACTGCTTCACTTACTCATCATTCATGATTGTCGGTTATCTTCCATAACCCGTATTTTTGTTATTTCTCCAAAATTGAAATGGTTGTTTCACTTTCTTTACGAATCCAATTACATCCGCGATTTTTCTGTATTAAATATTTATTCTCAAATATACAAAATTCCTTAAAATTCTTTAATAAAAATAATTTTGAAATCAATCATGATTTAACCGAATTTTGTAAACTTGAACCTTATTTTTCTATAGATGTGTTTTTCCTCAATTTTGTTCACAATTTTACCTGCTATGAGAACTAACTCAATTTATAGATTGATATTTAGATAATTTTGTTTATTTCTTTTACAGTTGAATTTTCTATTACGTACATGTTACTTAATATCAAATTATTTTCTTATGTCTACCCCCTATTCGTGTTACAATATATTATATTTTTATTTCACGTAGATGCAATAGTTTTTTTTTTTTTAACACACGCACACATCTAAGTAGTTTGAGAGATTTGAATCCGACCTGTAAATGCAATAGTGAATATATTAAATAAATTATTTTCTCTATCTTTTGTAACAATTTTTTATTTTCCCGATAAATCAAATATTAGAAACTAATATAATTATTATTTTAAAAAAAAGTTAGAATATATTAGAGGTCCGTTTATCAAATTAATATTCACTCCATTTGCTCGAATGTTAGAAGGAGAGTATTTTATTAACTAATAATGTGTAAATGTCTATTTTTAATTTATTATGTAAACTGTTGTGACAATGAGATATATTATGTCATTTTCAAATTATAGGAAAGTAAAAATAAATAAATTATAAATAATAATAATAATAATTAATAATAATAATAATTATTATTATTATTATTATAATATAATATTGATCGTTCAAAATACACTCTGCATCCTTATACTATATTTCCGTCTTTCTTTTTTCTAAACTTCATTCCTTTGATAAATATTCAAAAAAAATTGTTATTGTACATATATATAAATGTATTGTTATTATTTTTAAATTCCCTGTATTTTAAATTCAGATTCAAATATTTTCTTTTTATTTGAGATATATTTTCTTATAAACTATAGAACTAAGTAACGATCGAACACTTGAAAATTAAGCACAATGTTAGTCTAATAAATATAAACAATTCTTTAAATCAAATATAAGTAAGATATGGAATCATTAATAATTGAATTTGGATTATACTAAAAAAGAAGGCAATTTATATACTTTTACAGTAGTTTACACCTTAAATCCAATTAACTTTCAATAGCTTTAGACTGTAGTCATGCGTCAAAAATTAAAATTTTTAATTAAAAGATGATGTTAGACAATAATATATTCATATAATAATGCTTTAAAAATATTGACATAGAGAACTTTTTATTTACCAAATTTGTAGTATAATAACTTAATGAGCGTGGTTGGTGTAGAAAATAGTAATTAGACTAAAAGAATAGGTTTCGAAGTGGGAAATGAACGAGACTGATAAGCATGAAGAACAAAATGGCCTACATATCTTACGAGGGAATGAAGGAAATTGTGCCAATTTTACCAAATAACGCATGCAATGGCCTTAAGCTTTGTTTATGCTCAAATTATTTGATAGAGTTCTTTTTGGGGATTAACCAACTATTTAGATTAAAGGGTTTTATCTTTTATATGCATTTGTAAAGAGTTTTATCTTTTTTAAATGTATTTTCATTCAAAGAGTTGAAATTTTTGAAACTTGATCTGCTTATATCAAATTAATCTAATACGTACTTTTCTAATGATATATAGAGAATATACTTTGCAAGGCACCTTACGCATGATTAGGGAAAACAAACTTTTACTACTTTTCATTTCGACCTTTTCAACTTATGTGTCATATTTTGATGTTAATTAGTACACCTCTTTTACTATATATTAATAAAAATTATTAATAAAACCATCACTAACAATTTGTAACTAATTTAAAAATTTTTTTGTTGAAATATTAAATATGAAGAGAGAGAGGAGGATTTAAAAAGTTGAAACTTAAATAAAGTACTAAATTCAATTTATTGCATCAAATTATTCTTGGGTTAAATAAATATTATAATTAAGTTGGATAAGGATAATTACGACAATTCACAATGAAAAGAAACAAGATCCACACTTTTATAATGGTATAGATAGATGGATAGATATAGTTTGACTATCAATAGCATAGCTTCGCACCAAAAGAAAAAATCAATAGTATAGCTTCATTTCGTGCTTATCTCACCATGCAATTTTGAATACTATGTACTTCTGAATTCCAAACATTTAATAAAAAAATAAGATACACAAAATTTTAATTCAAATTCAATCCAAACAACGCAATTAATTATTCTAGTCTTTCAAATATATCAACCACATAATTAATGCGAAATACTCGATACATATCTGGTATGCGAAATACTCGATACATATGTATTGGGTTTGAATAAGAATTTTTGATAATTAAGATAAATAATAAAATAAGATACAAGTATAGTCGTGAAGAAAATTGGGAGGGCGTGGTTGAATAGAAAATGCTATTTTAATCCTAGTATCAAACAACTTTACTGATAATCCTCCCCTCCCACTTTCTGTTGATGATAATGTTGATTTCAGTGCTGGCGAAATTCAAGATTTGTCAAACATGGCTTATCAATCCTTCCACGAGTCCTCAGGCGCAGATGAGGTTTTAAATTTGATTTCGTTTGATTTGAATCTTTTCTGTATTTTTGTTTATTTATTAAGGGTTTGTGATGAATAGGTTGCGGAAAAATTGGTGGTGAGGGGGGCAATTAAAGCTATGTTAATAGAGAAACTAGTGTTGAATTATCTGTCAACAAGATTGGGAACACTTTTGCTTAGATTGGAAATGGCCATTTGTGCACACTTTCTCTGAGTTACCTTTGGGAAAGAGAGAAGCTTTACTGCAAAAATGGCCAGAGAAACTTTTTGGCTGCCTTTAAGAATAGCGTTCTTGCTCATGAAAGTCGTCTGCCTCTTCATCTTCGTTTCTTTGGTAAAAACGTTTGATTCTGAGCCATTTTTCTTTTCTCAACTCAATAATCTTTGTGAATTCTTCTATATCTATGTTGTTATAGTTTACCATTAGAAGTGCCTTTACCAGTTGCAATGTATTTATTACTTTTCGCCATCACACTGATGAAAATGCAACGAACCCTTCTTGGAAAGTCATTGATTACCAAGTAGAAGTCATTGAAAGAGAGAAGAAACAAGAAAAGGGAAGGCCCCTTGAGAAGGGCATCATCGAAATCATGAACAAAGATGAGTCATCGATAAAGGAATGCCTATTCCAAAAAGGATCCAAACGACAACACGTTCAAAATCAAGTGTGATGTTATGATCGTTGGATCTGGTAGTGGAAGAGGTGTTGCTGCTGGAATCCTAACAAAATCAGGCTACAAAGTCGTCGTTCTTGAAAAGGGCAACTACTTTGCCCCAGAAGATTACTCAAGCCCTGAGGACCTTCCATGACTGAATTATATTAATCGGGAGGCATGCTAGCAACTGAAGATGGTAAAATAATGGTGATGAGGGATCAACAGTTGGGGGTGGTTCATCTATAAACTGGTCTGCATGCATCAGAGCACCTGATTATGTTCTCAAAGAATGGACCAAAGAAAACAACGTTCCTCTCTTTGGTAGTCAAGAATACCTATCTGCCATGGATGTTGTTTGTGAAAGAATTGGTGTCATCGTGAAGGGTTTCAAAATCAAGTACTCAGAAAAGCTTGTGAAAATCTCGGCCTAAAAGTCGAGCCAGTCCAGAGAAATTCGTCAGAGGATCATTATTGTGGTTCTTGCTGTTATGGCTGCCGAAGAGGGGATAAGAAAGGGACTGAAGCTTCATGGCTCATTGATGCTGTCGATAATGGTGCGGTGAATTTAACCGGATGCAAAGCTGAAAGGTTCATGCTTGTGAGTGAAGATAAAGGAAAAAATAGAACAAAATGTGTTGGAGTAATTGCAAGTGGTGTAAACTACAAGGTGAAGCTCCATATTGAGGCAGGGGTGACAGTTTCTGCCTGCGGTACCCTCTTCACACGACCATTGTTGATTTCTAGTGGTTTGAAAAACAAGAACATTGGAAAGAATCTGCATTTACACCCCGTTTCGTTTGTGTGGGGATACTTTCCTGAATATACTTCAGCAGAACTCAAAGGTAAAAGCTTTGAAGGTGGAATTCTCACTTCCCTCCATAAGTTCGGTCTGAAGAAAAGGGCTCATCAACTAACAAAGCTATCTTGGAAGCTGCGGCGTTGGGGCCCTCTTCCATCGCCTCATTATTACCGTGGGTCTCAAGGCAAGACATGAAAGAGAGGATGATGAAATATAGCGGAACTGCTGTTTTATTTGCCTTACCAAGGGATCAAGGCTCAGGAGAGGTATTAAAAGAAGGGATTATTAAATACCGGCTAAGTCAACTCGATAAAGAAAATCTGGAAACAGGGTTGAGACGGACTCTGAGAATACTGATTGCTGCTGGAGCCGAAGAATGGGGAGCAGTTGAGGAAGATGGAGCAGTTGATGAGAATGGAGAGTGTTGGGAAGCTAAGGGACTGTTTGTCTGTGATGGAAGTGTGTTGCCTAGTGCTCTTGGTGTCAATCCTATGATCACTATCAAGCAACTGCTTGTTGTATTGCCATGAGGATTGCTGATTGCTTGAAGAAAGGGAAGATGGTTTGATACTGTTGAGGCTTTTATTTATATTATTATTATAGAACGAGGAATGGTCAGTAGAGCGATCCGACTCAAACACATAATAATCGAAAAATAAGATACAGAAAGATGTGTTGGTTAATTTGTCTACTTTCTTGGACTAGTAAGTGAATGACTTTCTGGATGAAATTTGGAGACTTGTGTATGTCACTGCCTCAGTTGTGGCTAATGCTCCCAAATGTTCACAGTGTGCAATCAAATGTTCACAATCAATGAATTATTTGTGTTTTTGTTTTCTTTCACTTAATTCTTTGTTGGACTTATTTGATGGATGCAGTTTCCTATTCTATCTCCGAGGCATTTACAACATATTTACTTTATAGGATGGATGGTGATTAAATTAATAACCTTACTTAAACTTGTGTTTACTAAAACTTTTGCAACTTCGAGATCAGTAACACGGCTTGAAATGACATTAAATAAAAGGTTAATTATTCATCTCACATCCCCATGGGATGATCAATCCAACATCACATTCCACGATTCATCTCCTCACTCATCAATCCATCTCATCCCAATCAACAAACGCTCCATTAATAAAACAAATGGTTGGGATTAAGTAACGTTGGCTTTATAATAATCTAAATGGACAGAAGAGGCACAAGGAAATTATTACTGAGAAGGGGAGAAAGAAAGTCACCCTACAACATTTTGGCTTATGGTGAGATATTCATCAGAATCTTGTAAACAGAGAAAAATTTATGACAACTTCCTTTATATAAAATCAAGAATGATTAAAACTGCCCACTAACACATGGAGATTAACAGAGTTTTTTGCCGGAAGCGTATCGATTCTCTCACGAGACGCTGAATTGAGTATACATAAGATGTTGTCCAGAAAGAGTAACATGAAAAACTGTGCGTTCAAGAGATCTATGCCAAAATAGTCGAAAATGATCTCATTTCGTTATGGCTTTCACTGCCTTTTCAGCTGCATCGTCCAAATCTTCAGCAGTAATCAAAGTCATGCCACTTTCCTGTAATTAGGAGAAAATTTCAGAAAATGGTAACAGTTAACGAGTCATAATATTTATTCCTTCATGAGTGATGGTGATTTCAAACCGACCTTGAGAATTCTCTTTCCTTGGTCGACATTGGTGCCTTCAAGCCGGACAACCACAGGTACTTTCAGTTGAACCTAGAGCAATTGGCAAGAAATATCAATAACAATGATCCACAAAAGCCAAACTAACTTTACGGGTTCAACTTTTTAAACATAACAGAGCTGTCAAAGGGCCACTGCCATAACTATAAAAGAAATTGTCGTTAATGTATCTTTTACCTGTTTAGCAGCATTCACGATTCCACTAGCAATCACATCACACTTCATTATTCCTCCAAATATGTTCACAAGAATTGCCTTCACTTTATCATCTGAAGTCAAAATTTTAAAAGCTTCCACAACCTATTCAGTAAATCCAAATAAATGGTAAAACAAGAAGTTAATCTCTGAAACATTACATTATTGTAAGAGTTAACCAACCCACACTAATTCTAACAGTTAGTTAAACAAATACATTATTACATGCCAGTGATAAACAAAAATCAGAATTACCTGGTTTTCAGAAGCATTTCCTCCAACATCAAGAAAGTTGGCTGGAGTTCCTCCGTGTAACTTAATGATATCCATGGTGGCCATGGCCAACCCGGCACCATTTACCATGCAACCAATTTCTCCATCTAATCCAATGTAATTCAAGTCAGCTTTCGCTGCAGCAACCTGATAATTTTTAAACAAAGCAATGCACAGTGAATAAACTATAACTGCTAAGGAGAAAAGGGGGGGACGCCAATTTACAGAGAAAATATAGTAGCAGATGTACCTCACGAGGATCCTCTTGCGAAGGGTCCCTAAGAGCAAATATCTCCTTCTGACGGAAAGCGGCATTGTCATCAAAATTGAGTTTTGCATCAGCCGCTACTAACTGGTTATCAGAAGTCTCAGCAATGGGATTGATCTGTTTAGAAAATTAAGCACAAGTGTTAGTAAAAATTGGGAGTTCAAGCAAGCTGATGTAGACCAGTAAATATATCAGAGAAAATGCTTTTGAAAGAGAGTAAACCATATTTATTACCTCCAATAATGTGCAGTCACATTTGCAGAAGAGTTCATATAACTTCTTTACTTGTTCAATTGAAGCATTTCTATCAGCCACCTTGGGAGACAAACCGTCAACTACCTTGGCAGCATCCTCATCGGTAATTCCTGTGAAAACGTCAACAGGTACCTGGTCCAGAAAAAACTCAAAACTCCAACTAGTAAAAGGAATCATATACAAGCGCAAAATGTTTTGTAATAGAGCTGGATCTGAATATAAAAGAGGAGAGACAAACCTTAACAATCAATTCCGGATGTTTCTCTGCAAGATCTTCAATACTAGTTCCTCCCTTTTTACAAGCAATAATAAGCTGAAAGATATAGGTGCAAAAGCATAGATCAGCTTGTAGATATAAGCAATGTTTGAAGGTAGGACATATGAACTAGCTATTCAAGCAAGGTAAGATTCAATTAAAATGAAAGTCAAGTTTCAGTCTTTAGCAACTTACAGGACCCGCAGTTTTACGATCAAGAGTAATGGCAAAGTACATCTCATTGACAAGGGATAACTTCTCAGCCAAATACACCTACACAAAAGTATAAAAAGTAATAAAATAAAATATGTTTTAAACAATCATTGACATTAAAGATAACTCTAATGGTAACGTGAATACAGCCCAACACTAATTGTCGAGCTCCGAAATACTATCCATGGATTTCTGCCAAGGTAGCGAATCAACATATGTTTGTATTTTTTAGTAACAGAATGAGTAGTCAATGCCAAACCTTGCTAACAAGTTTTCCTTGAGGTCCAGTTTGCTTGGTAACAAGTATCTGCCCGAGCATTTTTCCTGAAATGAATCAAACGTAGTTTCAGATGCTATAGTTCTTCTGATGGATACAAACTCAAGCAAAATGAGGATATTCCACAAACTTGTGCTGCTTAGAAATAAAAATATCACTAATAATATACTTATAGTGTTGCATTGGTTTCTTGATTTAAATCTAGGTAATATTAATATGAGCTATAATGGAGTAATGAATCACAGGCTGTTAATAACAGGAATCATGCTCGGTTTGCCCCAAATACAATGTCTTGCAGAAGAGGAAGATGGAAAAAGGTGCAAAAAGGCCATAATTGGTGAACATGGAGAAGATTTGCTATTTTTGCTATTCTTAACTTCTCAACTAAGAGATCCACATGCATACACGATTACATGCAGAGAGACGTTTAAAAGATGTTTAATCATGCCAACTAGATGCAGTCACACTATAGTTCATATTGCTTCTATGATTTCTGCACAAACATGGTCATCTACATACCAGCTATATCTTCAACCTGCTCAGATTTCACGATATGAACTCCACCTTGGAGACCACTCTTAAATGTCCCCAACCCTCGCCCACCAGCAAGGATTTGAGACTTCACCACCACCTAAAATACAAAATTTGGACTCCAAATCAGTTGCTTTTATATGCCCAGAGGATCAAAAGACTAATAAAATTCCCATGGTTTAACTCCACCAAAGCATTCTCAAACAACAAAATCCAGAACAAAAAAAATGTATAATATCTTTCCTACGATACCTCACTTTGGTTGGGAAATACTTCTTTCATTGCCTTCCTGACTTCCTCAACAGAACCGACTGCCACACCTCTTGGAACATTGAT
>JBBMKE010000001.1:23931700-23943771 GCA_037834125.1 Lippia alba | reverse complement strand
GCATTGACATTGATGAAGTGACAAAAACAAATAAATAAAAAATCCACCTTTGCTTTGCCATCTTCACCACTAGCATCAGACAGAATACTGTTCCAGTCTGGGGGGGTCAAAGCACCGTTATCATTAATGAGCTGATCAGCCCAATCCTGCCAGTCGTTTGGTTTGTTGAGATCCTCCGATGGCAAAGCAATGCCTCCATTGTTACTGCCATCTAATTGACCATTCTGGATTGTTGAACTCATTGGAAAATCAAGAAAATCAGACAATGTGTCTGTGCACCAAGAGTCATTATTTTCTTTGTTGAAATGACTTGATGCAGTGGACCGAAGAACCGGGGAATCAACCGGATGTGGTAATAAAGCCGATTTCCCACTACTTGTTGATTGAGAAATAAAAGGGGATTGTCTTGGATACTTTTCCTGTTGTTGGATGGATGAAAAATGAAGATCGGTAGAAAATCCTGAAGATGAAGAAAATATATGCCCAACAACCCCACTATTGGACGACAATGATGAAACAATAGCTGAAGGGCGTTGCATAAGTTCCCTTTCTAAGGAACTTTGCTGGGATTCGGGATATTTAGAGTATGACTCTTCCCGAGAGGTTGGAAGAACAGGAAATGAAGAAGATGGAGTTGTGGATGCCCCAAAGTTACAAATCTGTCTTGCACCTGTTCTTTGAATAGATAAAGCTTGTTTTGCTTCCATTGTTTGGCCTGTCTTGAAACCACAGTTACTTTGATGCACTTTATTGGAAAACCAACTCAGCTTCTTCAGTCACCTATTCACCTGACGCAAGGAGAACGCCAGTCAAACTCATATCTAGAAAAGGTAAGAATTCAAATATAGAACATTTACTAAAAGAACATGCAGACAATATTGTCAATGAGCTATCAAACTAGTTCTAGAACTACACACAAAAGTTTGATACAGATCTCTGGTGTTCCCTTCCTGATAGGGATGGGAAAATATTCTCATGTAAGTGAACATGAAACATAAATAGCAAATAAGACTTCTAATAAGGAACTAATACGGGTGATAAGGACAGAACCCTTTTCAATATGGGCCCATAACTCCATCACACCGTCGCAACAAAGCCTTATATATGCTATTACTGTTCTTGTTGATGGAAATCCGTCATAATCTTTCATGGGAAAACTCTAAATTACATGACCATCAAAGCTCAAAGAACATTCAACCCATCTCTAGATAGTCTCCTTGTCAACAAGCCAATAATAGTCATTATCCCTATTCATGAACCTCTTACAAAAGCTAGTAACAAAATCCATCCCTTCAGACTCATCATAAAAGGATTAAATTACAGAATTAAACCATCAACCAGATATATTACATAATCTAACAGAAGAGTTAGGCTAAAACCTCGACAGATCACAAGACTTTTCAGGATAAGCATTTCTATCAAACACAAACATCAAGTTCGTTTTCACTATATACAAGACATCCAATAAAAAAAGGGTTCTCTGCTGAACCATAAACATACTAGTTCAACACAAATATGCTTGCAATTATGTCCCCTGCCGATTTCCGCACGAAAACTACCACAGCAACTTTGCACCATGACCATGAACATCTTTTATCCTAAAAGGCTTTGCCCTTATTAATCTCAAACCCCACGAAGCCATACCAATAGCATCAAATCAACAACCAAACAAGTTGGGGCAGTCAATCAAACATAAACTCCAAAACCAGACTCCAGGAAATCCACATCCTCATCACCACTTGCACTCCAACCCAAAAGAACACAAATTTACAGCACCCCAAAGCGTATATCCAGATAAGATTCCAAAATTAACTCAAAATCGACTTGGGTCGTAATCGAAGACATCAAAAAAAGACAAACAAATCACAGCAAATTCAACCAAAAAACACCAAAATTACAATAACTTACGCAATAACCAGATAACAAACTCTTCGAGCCGCCAAAAATCTTACCTAAAAATCAGAAACGAATCGATAATTCAGAGTGGTGCAGCTCCATCTCCAATAATTGAGCTAGCACAAAATCCAAGCCACAATACCCGTGATTTCTGACCATAAAGCATACGATACATGTACGTATACGTGTTGCTCCGCCGCGGCGCGCACGTGAGGTTGGAATTCACGCGCGGACAAGTTGTGGGAAGCTCCGTCGCCGGCGAGTGGCGGTGGGAGAAATGTACGGTGGTGATGAGTGCGCCTTTCTTTTTGCTGTCTTCTATTTGGTATTGGCTTCTTATTATTATTGTTAATCCAAATATATGATATTGATATATAAATTTTGTAATTGAATATTATATAGTTGAGGGTATATAACCTATCACACGTGCGTTCTTTGGAGCGTGTGTTGTTCTCTCCCTTTTATTTTAATGCATCGACACTTCTAAAAATATCATTTTGCTGTATTGTGTTGGTGCCCGACACTTCTCACGTGAAAAATTCACAAAAAAAATGTCATATTTGTATCGTCGTATTCGTATCTATGCAACATAAGTTATATCCCAAATTTGCAAAAATATTAATATATAAGTTTAAGTATAATTATTAATTTAATCTTCTTTCTTCCTACTACGTGTTGTATGTATTATGTAATACATTTAAAGATTGATTGGATTTGACTGATATGGACTAAAATATTAACCTCACACTTGTGTATAATTATATGTAGAAGTTTTTTGAAAAATACTACGTTCAAATATATTATACTTGATATTAAGATATTCAACCGATTATTTTCTCAAAAAAATTTTATTCAATTATAGCGAGTTGACTAAATTAAATTCAAGCAATAATTACACTATCTGACGCTTTTAATCAATGATTAGAAGACCATAAATGAATTAATAGTTAACTTTATTAATTAGAATGAGATTCCAAGAATACATTTCAGCACGTTGAATTTAACATTAGACTACAAATTATATTCACTAATAATGTTGGCTATTGTCACACAATTTAAAATTAAGATAACTGAAGTCAAATTATTATTCAACATTATCAATTTTGAAGGTTCTTTAATCTTTTTGTAGATTATGACACTTCAAAAATATAATAAATCTAGTGTACGTCGTGTGTATTTTCCACTATAATACTGGACTCTCATTGGGCAGTAACTGTACCCCTCACTGACGCGCGTGGCGAAAATATTATGAAAAACTTTCTTGTCTATAATATATCTTTATTATTTAACCAATTATAATATTATACAGTGAACAGAATGTTAATCCTAATTTATATAAAAATAATTTTGCATGTTCTTTCAGTAGGCTTAAGGGGCAACTGTAGGTCCAATGGACCTTTTCTGATTGGTCCTATTGAGAATTTGGACGACACGTGGCGGGCATCTAGTGGATATAAATAGAAATATTTATGGAGACCAACCAAAATTATTTATTTCATTTTGCTTAAATTAGTCACATATCTTGATTTTATTAAATAGAGTTTAGTCTTTCCACTCTTCTATATCTTATTATTTTAAAAGAATTAATTTTAGGGCAAAAACTTTAGTCTTTTATAAACTCACCAGTTATTCATGTCTATGCATCATAAGTGAACGATGTATACAGTATAGCATAAAAGGTTTAACGCACAAAGACATTTACGAAAATTATTTTTTCATATTGTGTTTTATTGAATACTCAAGTTGATTACTGTATTACGCACTTTTCATATGAAAATCTAAAGAAAAGTCTATATTATCGTATTTTTATCATGTTGTGTCCGTATTTATGCATCTTAGCATCGAATCATAGATAATATTGTGTCTCAATATTCTTTACAAAATGGGTCCTAGTTCTTTTCAAGAACGGATAATGATAAGATTTGTGCATAAAGATCAAACCCCTTAATCGAAATCCCACTTTATTCTTACTAGGAACACATTTGAAGACTCCAAAAATTACACATATTTCTTTCCAATTTTCCACACAAGTTGCAAAATGTACTCATTCCACACTTGAGAATTAAGGGGGTGCATGCCCCTACAAGCTGAGAATCCCAAAAGGAGAATAAATATCACACAAAGATCTTAAATCAAGAAAAAGATACTAAAGTTTCAAGAAATGTAGTACAAAGAATTAGGGAGCTTGAATGTTCTCTTGGCACTTGGGCTTCCATCAAAGCTACTCCATTGGTCTCCAATGATCCCCCATATACGATACCCTTCATTCACCAATTTCTTCCTAATTTCAGCCTTATACTTCTGCACGTGCTTGCTTTCGTCGTCCAAGCCCCTAGTCGAAGTAAAAGTATACGATCACAAGTCATGTTTACGCACCAGCAGATAGGGACGGAACCAGAATTTCAGTTAAAAGAATTTTACCTTAGCACAAGACTAGACCATCCGTGGTACCCTTCCTTGATTAGGTTGGCTACGGTGGCATCCCTTAGAGACTCCCTTCGGGTCGAAATCAAGAAGATTTTAAAGCCCTTTTCTTTAATCTCATGGAACAAGCTTAAAGTATGGTCGAGGGCCGGAGCTTTGCTCTGTGACATCCATGTTTCTAGAGATGTAAGGTTCAGCTTATTTCCCCTGTACATTTTGCATTAGATATATCAAGAATTTGCCAACATATGACTCGTTTGGTCAAATTACAGAAACTTCCCCTGAGATAGTTTGAGGTTTGGCTTATCGCATGTCACCGTAGTCAATAATGAAGTGTAAAATACTGATCCGTAAGTATCAAGGCAAAACTAGGGAGATCATAAAAAATTAGAGATGACATCAATAAAATTCACGGATCCATGGATCAAGAGGTCGTGTAAATTACTTGACAGGGGAAGTATCTGTAATTTAGAAAACCATAGGGGAAGTTCATGTAATCAGATTAAACTTCAAGATATATAACCTATAGTTTTCCCAAGATCACCACATCCTTCAACCTACAGATCAATGTCAAAAAACAAACTTCTCACGAAACCGACTTACCCGAATCCATGTTTCTTGAAATACGGTACCGTGGAGATCAACGTGTCGTCTACATCAAAGATCCAAGCATCCTTGCCATCTCCCTTCAAGCTGCAGAAGCTACTGAGATGGAGTTGGCATTCTTCGACAGCCCTCTGACAGTCGGCCTTATATTGGGTCGACGTCATGTATTTGCCGATGTAGCCAATGCATTCCTGAGGGACAACCTCGAACCCTCGGATGTTGTTGACCTCGACATTGATCCTCCAGCTCTCGCAGTAGTTCTTCAAGCTCGTACCCGACAACGCTTTCTTTCTATGGATATTCAGAATGTTCCAATCTACTGAGGATCCCAGACCAATGAAGAGGCTCAAAAACAGAGCTAAGAGAACTGTAGTGTTTCTTGCCATGGGAGAGAGAAGTGCAGAGAATGTAGGGAATTGGCAGAGATTTTGAGACTGGATTAGTTGACAGTCACATGGGAATGTGGGGCATGATTAGCACGTCTTGTATTTGAAATTTATAAGGTTTTAGGTGCAATTATTGTGGAGAATTAATATTTTAAATGCTAAAGGAAAATTTGCTGGTAATGATTATTATTGGGCTGTGTTTTTTGGTGCGTGGTTTCATACTCTCCTTTGATCACTGCGTCAATTACGGATTAGTTCTCAGAGAAAGGTAAATCAGAGGAAAAATTTATCTCTGTCTCGCCTTATTCATTCATGTCGGGTAGTGTCCGTATTCCTACATTTGTGTCCACCGCTGTAGGTATAAGTTAAAAACAACTTAACACATGTTTAATTAACCTGAATTAATTAATTCACACAAAATGACACCATTTTTTAGCACTATTCCACCCACTAATTTCAAAACATCATGATTAACAACTTAGCATATGTTTAATTTTATATGCGTATTTGATTTCTTAAATCAACCATCACAGTTGTAATTTTGTATATTTTTCCCATCAATTAAAAGATCACCAACTTATCGATATCATTAATTTCCTCGTTAGTTTCTGAACCAACACTTCTGCTGTGAATAAAGAACATCAAGCCAGCAATAATGGAGCAACGGAAACCAATAGAATGAAACACTAAATCCCTTAAGCAAGGTCTAAGTTAAAAACCTCAAGTTGTGAATCAATCAACTAGGTCGGAGAAGTTGCCCCCCGTGTTGGATATCTGCGGTAGCCGAACTCAAAAAAAAAAAACACACACACACACACACAAACGCAACAAGATAACAACTTACAAGCTTAAAGCAAGATCCAGACAAAAGGGGATTTGCAGATTCAGCATAACAACAAAAGACATACAAGTGACCATTCTGGAAACACCTTGTACAGCACCAGAAAAAGTATTATTCAAACTCAAACTCGAACAAAATTAGAAGAAACATTAGTCTTCCATAAGAAACTAAGGTATACGAGGAGCCAAGGGTGAGGGGTTGTCATCTAAGCAACCATCATCAAAATTCTTGGAGTAGCTTTGAGCATCATAGTTGTACCGTGTAATAATAACATTTCTTTTCCAGCTTACAAGCAGTTTCCATTGCGATCTGACCCTCAGGAACAACAATCTTGCAGCAGACAATCCACACAAACAGTTCTCATGCATCATTCGACCAACATCACGATGTACGGGGCAGCACCTCAAAGTGGCCCGTCCCCGTTTAAACATTTCAATCTTCTTCCAGTTCATAGTGTTTGATAATCTCATATCCTTGAACTCGAGAGACTGTTAAAGGGGACAAATTAACATGACCTATTGCCTGGTAGAAACGAGAAAATGTTACTATTCCATCAAGAGGCATCTAAAAAGGCTTATATTTGTGCGTCAGCTTCCCACTACGCAGAGAAGAATCAGTAAACTTTAGCAATAAATACTCTGTTTGGTCCCAATGGTCCCTATCTCAAAACAAGAGATGAATACACGAGATTTTTCTGAGAAGAAAAATACATGAAAATGTGAGGTGAACAATTCACATCAATGGGCTTGGCAATAACTGCAGCATTGATAGACCTGAGGAGATATTACTACTATTTAGAGCAGGTTGGTGTGTGGGGCTTTTGCCTTTTTTTGAGGGAATTTGCCCTTATGAGGGAGATGGAGGCATCCTAATCTTATAGATAACGGGAGTAGGATAGGTATCCGATTCTGAAGCAAACTTTAGCTTTCGATTCATGATCTGGAATCTGATTTGACAGAATTATGGTACCAAGATGAACATAACAATTCAAAATGAAGAAGTGCGATCTTCGATCTTGAGTATTGGAACGATGATATCGAACATCTCAATATCAGAAAACATGCAACTCTTTATCCCCTGATAGTTCAATCGGACTTCTTCGTAATCCAAGTGAAGAACAATCACATCGAGAACCTGCGAATAGTGTTATAAGCCACTGCAGAGTGCAGAGAGATGCGGAAACAAGTGGATCCAAATAAGTAAAATAGAATTAAATGACCAAGAGACAGAGTAATTGATAAAATCCAAACAAGAAGAGTACTTTGCTAACACAAAAATCGAATGGTCATCGACAGCTTTCATCTCTCTAAGATAACACAATTCAAGAACAAGCACAAAAATATGAAAGACGCAAGGTTCTATTTCTAGACAATAGCATTGGCAGCACTAGCAATTCTGGGCCACAGATCCGCACATTCCTTTCCAATGGGGCCGGTGATGGCAGAACCTTCAAATACCAAAGCAACACAGAGTATAAGATAGCATCCAAAGAAGTCGAATGCACACAACAAAGGCAAAATACAACAAGTAAAGCAACAACTGCCACGGTCATTACCTTTCATTTCACCCTTAGGATTCACGATGACCCCAGCATTATCTGTTCAAACAAAGGGGAAAATCGGAAAGTCTTCGTTAGTTGAATGGTATTTAAAAGATGTCGCACCATTTTGAATCTTAATAGCCACTTTGTCAAAGGGAAGTAAACAAAGACGCTGTCGCATACTTAACAGGGCAAGATCATGCAGAAGGAGAACAGAATATGCAACTAGGTAAGATTGACAGTAAAATCAATATTTGGATCAAACATAGAAAAAAATGAGCGACCAATTATTCAATGAAATTGGAAGATAAAACCTAAGTGCATCAGTACACAACACAAAACTCAGTAGTAGTATCATCCTGGCAACAGGTTAGCTAAATACAAGTGTTCAAATAAAGGATTCCCGACCAACTAGATAATGAAGGCAAGAAACCATCACCAAATTTGCCATTTCCGTTGACAAAATGATCAAAATGCCTCAATTTTTCTATATGCTATAAGTAAAAGAAAACAATGGATGGCAACATATACATTAAGAGATATTGGACTTGAACTGATTACTTTGAAACACAATGCAAATTCTGAAACAAACAGCTGACTATTCAGGATTAAGGTGGAATTTATGTTCCAAACGCCCAAAGCAAATAAAGCATCACAATACATAGAAACAACCATAGCTCGCACTGCAACAGAAACAAAACAAAATTCACAAAACAGCAGCATCATAAGATCATTCCAATGTAATAATTCCAGAATTACCTTCGAAGTACATGTAGACTCCGTCCTTTCGGCGCCACGGCTTGCGCTGACGAACAATGACCGCAGGCATAACCTTCTTACGGAGATCCGGCTTTCCCTTCTTCACGGTGGCCATCACCATGTCACCGACGCAAGCCGAAGGCAGCCTGTTCAGACGACCCTTGATCCCCTTCACCGAAATGATGTAGAGGTTCTTAGCACCGGTGTTGTCGGCGCAGTTCACCGTCGCCGCCACCGGAAGACCCAGCGACATCCTGAACTTGTTCCCAGCGGAACCTCCACGCCCTGCGCGCGCACAAAATCATGAATCAACACTATATACTCAAGCAATATGAAGATTAATCGAATTAACAATGGATAAACAATGAATTAGGGTTGGGGAAATTGAATTTCTGTACCTCGCTTCGACATTGTTGCGAGATCCTTTCTCTCTCTGCTTCGACAGAAACGAGATTGAAGTAGGCGCTAGGGTTTTATCTGTGTGAGACGACTGGGCTAGGGTTTTGTCTTAATAATGGGCTGATATAATATGGGCTAAAAGTGTTTGGGCCCGATTTGAAAGTTTAAGGGCATTATTGGGCGTAGATTGTTCGGGCCTTGGAGCTTTCTCTTAAGAAGGTCCAACAATAAGATCATAATTGACCAATAGTATATAAAATGGGTGTGCGTGCACCGATTGCGGTTGAGTGAAAGAAATTTATTCGATCATTCTTAGTAAAAGATTCGAATATTAACTTTGGGTGTGTTATTTAGCAAGTTTAAATCTCCTGAATAATTCTCTCACCTTATGAGGTGCCTACAGTTCAATGAGGAAACTAGTTAATGTAGTCGACACCTTATGAGGTGCCTACAATTTAACGACAAAATTAGTCAGTATAGTCGACACCTGACGAGGTGCTTGTAATTTAACGAGAGAACTAGTTAGTATAATCGACGGTAAAGCCCTTAATCTAAATCAAAAAATATAAAAATATTTGTGGCAATTAAAAATTTATTATTATTAAAAATACATTGGTCAAATATACAACTTTTTTAAATGTTACTTTTAAATAAGATAAAAAGAGATGATTAAAAAAAAGAGAGAGATGATTAAAATTTTATATGGAGTACAATATATTTAAATAAAATAAAGTAAATTAAAGATCAAAAGAAACATATTGTTAAATTGGTTAGAATTTAATTGTAATAAAATTTTTGTTAAGTGAACTCAACTCCTATCCACTTGAGCCACGTTGGCACCACAATTATTAATCTAATTATTAATTGAAAAGAATTGTTATAACAGATGCAGCTACACTGAGCCTGCAATTTGAACAATTCGAACAGAAAGAACTTCTAAAGTTTTCTTTTACTTTTTAGAAAATATGTGACATGGCAGCCACGTGGACTTTTCCGGCCGGAAAATTAAATTCCGAGCAAAACCATCCAACATTAAGAATTTTAAAACCTTCATTTGACATAATCGAAACCCAAAGTTAGGCTAGCAAAATTAGAAAAACAATAAATTTACCGGACCAATTTTGCATTTTTATGGAAGATAATCTACCAACAGAGTTACTAATCCCATATTACAGGAGGGAAAAAATTACAACAGGTAAATCTGAGAGCCGAATACAAGAAAGTCTCTCGGAACATACAATGATAAGAACAATAACAATAATAATAATACAAGGTTTGATCACAACAGTAGATCTGAACAAATTTTCTGCCATACAACATACAACACTGCCCGGAAAATGATCGAAATACCCATCGTTAAACTTAAGGTCATCGTCTTGCTCTTCCTACAATACAGAGCCTGATTATTAGAAGCCTGGGACATCTACTAAATGAAGCCATAGATTGTGATTTTTTTTTTCTGGGATAATATATTCGTGGTCGTGATACAACTATACTTACTTGAACGCGTTACATTTCGACAGAATTTGCTGCCACACTGACAATGGAATGCCTTGATTGGATGTTCATTATCATCAAAATCGATCCCATAATCCTACAGCCGACGAATCGGCAGAAGGAACACCACATCCATAAGTAAGAATTCATGTCCATGCTTGATATAATGCCAAAGGGGCGCCCTTTTACCCGCACACAGAGTGAAACTCTTGATAAAACATATAATGTACATATGAATCATAAATATTTACCGTAATAACATCAAAGCTGTATATGATATTTAAGTGCAGAAGGATTTGGTTACAACTTGTAAGATTTGAACTTTCTATTAGATCATTATTTTTTGACTGAAAAGTCTAACCAATTGTTGTTTTGAACAAAATCATGGTGTAAAATACAGTAGATAGAAACGGCCGGTACAATATTAGTTCAAAATGAACATGGTCGGAATGTGCATGAAATTTAAGCACTAAGTAAATACTCAACTCTATAAAAGCATTTTTTGAAACTATTCCACGTCCGTAAAGCTATTAGAGAAACTACTTTTCATACATACAAATAACATAAAGTATGCGCATATAGCAGAAGTAACAAGCAAGGCAAGTAAAATATGAGCATAAAGCACAAGTAACAAACTTAATCTGCTGCTTACCCAAGTGAGTTCTTCCATAGCTTTAATTTTTCTTGTTGTGAAAAAGGCAAGCTGAGAGAGAAGAGATCTGATTATCTTTGTGCCAAAACTTGAATCCAACCAAATAACACAAGGTACAATATGAGGTTACATACATGATAATAGTGGTGATCAGGAGTCTCCACTTCCACGGGTATTTCCACTAATGTTGAGTCATGACATCTAGCATGGTTGCAGAAATTGGAAAACAAAAAGTATATTAACTCTGCGTTTAAGTCAAACCAGGATTCTGAAACTTTAATAAGAGAATCTCTTGGGACTTGGGGGGGCAATTAGACGAATCGATAAGAAAACAAAAATTTATGGAAACAAATGCTCAGCAGCACCTGGTAGAGTTGTATTAGTTCTAAACAGTATTCTAGTAGAAGCAAAAGGCAACTTTTTTAGGTAAAGTTTTAGGATATGCTAAAGCATCTCAGCCAGAAATTACATACAACACTAATAGGGATGACTCGACTACCGAAAGATGAATTTACCTGTGATTAATAAACCTTGCTACATTTCCATAATATGTGGCATCCAAACAAAGAGCTTCTTCATCTTTCAGCACCCCTTCTGCACACCAATCAGCATCAAGGAGCACAGGATAAGAGTGTTTCTCCCCCGCAGGGCTCCGTAAAACACGTTCAAATAACTCTGCATTGGTCAAGACTTCTCCAACATACTCACAGACGAATGCACCTTTAGGCAGGTCCTCCAGAGTACGCAGACCCCAACCTTTTCCTCCAGGAGTCATGAACACCTGAAGAACATGCCGAAGTAAGCAAACCACGAATGTTTGTTATTGAATCCCATGAAATTAAGAGGTGTTTTGGAAATTTCCGAACACTCCCCAAATGGGGGGTCAAATGTTTGTTTACTCTCCAGTTTCAAAAAAGTTTGCGTTTGCTCCCCAAATGAAAATAAAAATGTTTGTTTACTCCCCATTTTTCACAATGTAATATCAAAACTCAAGGATCACGTAACTAAATCCCCAAATGTTGTATATTTTTCGTAATATCATGTATATACATCATTTGGGGAAAAATATAC
>JBBMKE010000001.1:23888565-23899663 GCA_037834125.1 Lippia alba | reverse complement strand
GGGATTGGAGTGAGGAATGATGCTGATAGAAGTGATTATTACATTGATTCGAGCAAGAAGTACGAGATCGTTGCTGCTGAATACCTTGGAGATGGAGCAGTGAACGAGCCTCCTTGGCTGCAATATATGAGGGAGTGGGGTCCGACTATCGTCTATGATTCGAGAACGGAATTGGAGAAAATCATCAAAGCTTTGCCATTGGTGGTAGGTAATTCGGTTAAGAATATTTGTAGCAAGTTGCCTTTGGAGTTGTATGGCGAAGAGGGTCCCACGGGGCCGAAGGAGAAGAACAATTGGATCGGAGATGAAAGATGGTAGCATTACTACGAAGCCGACTGTGGGACCCACATATTTTGCCAAATGGTTAATTCATTTGGAATACATATCAGGGATAATTACACTAATTACACCGGCACACCTCGAGGTTTGTCTTAATTACACATACTACCCCTGACATAAATTAGAGATGAATGATATCATCGATCCACCCGTAATGTAGCTTCTTCTATAGGAGAGCTTATGTAGTTTCCCAAACCAGAGGTGAAGGTTGTACAATTCGATCACATCTCAGGGCATGTCAGAATAATCGTTCCAACATATCAATACGTAAGATGCAAAAGACCAAGTTTGTGCAGGGAATTTCTTGCAAATAGCTGTGTTTGTGTGACACAAGCAGAAAGCTGGAGATGATATCGTAGCTTGTGTAGAATTGAAAAGAGAATGTGTATCATGTGTGCAAGAAAAGAGAAGGGTTCTGTCTGAGTTGCAACTCTTCCAATTTGTCTGATGTAACATATAATTTATATTGTGAATTGTGATCATTGTTTCTTGAGGGGGTGTAATGGAAGTTCCTTATGGCTATTATAATTCTTCAAGTTTGTTGTTAGAAAGGTGTTTCTATTTTGATATTCTAGCTTTGCATTTTATGCAACCCTAGCTAGTAAGAGTATTACGGGTTAGTACCCAAGAAAGATCGATCAAATCTTTTTGAATGAAATTAATTCAGTAAAACGTTTTGTTATCGCATAAAGGAAACATAGATAATCAGACGAGTATTCACCCATATCGTCTCTCAAGTCGATTCGAGGCCTTCTGTAATCCCCAAGAGCTCAATCGTGCCCCTAACTTCAATTTGTATGGTGGAAAAAAATAAAGAAGAATAAGAAATCGAAAATATGAAGTATGTGAAGGTGAAGCCCCCACAAAGCAGACATAATTGTGAAGTGTCAAAACACATGAATGATGTTGGTCAGTCAAGTTTGGCGTGAAAATTCATAAATCAAAAGTTGACCCCAAACTTATCTCATTATTACATACATGGCCCCCACTTACACACAATTCTATACGACTTTTAAAACACATTTACCTTTTTTGAAGGAGACAAGCAACGGCTATCATGTCCCCCCCTCGCCTCGGTGCATTATTCCCTTGCACAATTTTGACATATCTGTGTCTTATTAAATTAAATATTATACTTAATTTTTTTAAAATTTTAAAATAAAATTTATATCATATTATTATATTTATACCCTATTATATTTATATTTTATAATCCTAATGTTTTTAAGGATTTTTTTTAAATTCCAATAAGTTGAACTTTTTTTGTTTATTCTCAATTTTCAAAATTATTCTTTTTCACTCTTCAGATGAGATCATAATTTTTGTTTATTTCTCATTTTGTACAATACATACAACATATTGTGATTTAAGTACGCGATATTACAATTTAAGTACGTGATATTGCAAGAATAGCATACTCAGATCGCAATATCGCATAATTAAATCGCAATATATTGTATGTACTGTACAAAATGGAGCGTAAACTATAATTAATTATCATCTGGTGATCGAAGAGAAATAAATTTGAAAATAGAGAATAAATGAAATTTTGAATTCACAATTGCGATTTTTTTTGGAATTCTCCATATTTTTAATTATATATATATATTATTATATTATGTTGTACGTCATTTATTTAGTAAATGTGGTAGTGATGGGTGGATTTAGCATAGCCCAAGGTAAATAGGGGTGGGCCCTTATCTGGGTGAGGTGTTGAGCCGTGTGAGTTAGTGGGTCCCACATCTTGTCGGGTTGTCTTTTGGCGAAAAGTCGTGTTTGTCCCCACTAACACGATTCCTTCAATATCTCCACCCCTTACTTTTCATTTTCTCGCGATTTGTTAATTTCTCACCAGGTGTCTTTGTAGACTGGGTCATTGGTGATTGGTCAACAGACTAGAGCGAATTAAAATAGTTAATCGAATTCTTTTTAGAAAAATCTATTATTTTTCTATTTTATTTATGAATTTAAGCTATTGACCAATGACATTATAGAAAAACATTAGAATAACACAAGGCATCTAAAGTTTTCTTTTTTTAATTTTTTTTTGAAAATCAAAATGACAACGTCATAAATTGGATTCATTCTACACGCACACACACTTGTAAAAATATCATTTTCTTGTATCGTGTGAAATATCATGTTTAATATTTATCACGTAAAAAGTTTAAAAAATATATATATTTTCGTATTCGTATCGTGTTTTTTCTATATTATCGTGTCTTTATCCATACATCATATATCCATATCAACAATTAATAAATATTTTTTGAAATGCATTCTTCAAAAGAAAATGAGGAGGGAAACAGACATATTTTTTAAGAAAGAACATAGATATGTCTAGAAATTAACAATTTTTGTTTTTCATGCCGTTTTGAGTTTATTTATTTATTTATTAATATCATTTACCCCATATAAAGTAAAATTCTAGTTGATAAAAACATTAATTTTATGTTGCATGTCGGTAAATGCACGGTGAGGATAGGGGTGGCGATAGCAGTGGCAACGATGGATGAAATTGCATTTATTCTTTTAAATTTGTATTCTATCATGTATGTATTTTGTGTATAAATAAGTGATTGGAATTTTAAGAGATAATTTTAAACTTTACAAAAAAAATTGGCCATCTATAATTGTCTGTACTATTTATATTATTTGGTTGTATTTACTTCTCCATTAAAGGGTTGTTGAAACTAATATACCATCATTTTCAAGAGTTTATTTTGAACTTTAACTTCTCAATCAATTACATGGAGCCCCCAGTTAAGTACAAGTAATGGGTCGATTATATATCTTTCAAAATTTGAGGCATTATTTATCTATTGGGCCTGGACAAATCAAAAGTACAAAAATATCCCCCAAATCACGTCTAAAATTACTAAAGAGTGGTTGATTGAATAAGAATTTGAATGTGGAAAAGTGGAGGTTGTCTTGGTAATTTACCCTTTAACCATTGAATACTATCCAAGCAAAAAAAAAAGTCCAACAAAGATAGCACGTAACTAGTAAAGTAAACTATACCAATGAATAAATAATATAGATTTCCATTTCCATTGATATCTATACTAATAAAGTAAACGTAACCTTATATTAAATGAAAGGGTCAAGTTTAGTCTCTTAAATTCTCTATTTTGATAGCCAAAAAGGATTGGTCTAAATGGTTGGAGGATTGTTTTTGAAAACAAGGTCACGTATTTAAATCCCTTTGGCCACTTGGAGGTGTGTGTCAAAAAAAAAATTCTTCATTTATATTTTTTAATTTAAAAAAGAAACTCACGACAAGTACAACACCAACCGTTCTCAAGTTATTTTATTGAACTCTATATTCTTTTTAATTTTATTTTAATTATTATTTAAAAAAAATATACCAAAGTACAAAGCTAACTAATTTCAAACATATAAAATACTAAATCTTAATATTTATTTCTTGAATCGACCAACAAAATTTATTTCTTGACAATCTTAAATATTTAATTTGCACAGACATTTAAGTATGCAAAATTTGCTAATTTTTATAACGGTGTACGGATAAATGAAATAAAAAACAAAAACCACCCATTTGGCTCGTAATACTATTCTAGTCTTATTTATTAAACAAACATGAAATAATTCCTCAAAACTCCCCAAGTGTAAATTAAAATTTCTTTTCACTCCTCAATTTTGAAAAAATTTCTGTTAACTCCACAAGTGAAAAATAAAATTCATTTTCACTCCCCCAAAACAGTAAATTTTGTATCAGAATTCAGGAATTTACGTACTCAGATCCCAAAATGATGTACTCAAATATCAAAATGTTGTATTTCACTGTTTGTACAACATTTGGGATGTGAGTACATAAATTCCTGAATTATCATACAACATTTACTGTTTTTGGGAGTGAATTTTTTTTTTTTTTTTTATTTGAGGAGTGAATGAGAATTTTTTTCAAATTGGACAGTAAAAAGAAATTTTTTCAACTTTTTGATACAAAAATTATCCCAACAAACGTCGGACTCATAGATAAACTTCGACAGGGAAGAGAAGAAAGAACCCAAAATATCAAGAAACGAAGTCACTTTCATCTCCAGAAGAGAAAAACCGCGGCAAGCTTCGATTTTTCTATGGGTTTCCTTTGTTGGTACAATTACAGCAAGCAGAGGAAGGAAGTTGTACCTTTGTGGGTCCCCGTTAGGAGAAATCTATAATGCTGTTGAGGCGCACAAACCCGACAAAGGGGGGCCCCGACCCCCCACCCCCATCAACACCAACCTTCCCCACTTTTCCTTCCACTCCTCTATACCCCCAAACCCAAAACAAACCAAAGACAATTCTCATCTCATCTTCTTCCCAAGATTTCCCTCTTCCACCGCAATTCACCTCTTTTTTCCGGCTAAAAATCGGTTCTTGATGCAGAATACCCACCTGAACGGCGGCGGCGGTGGGTTTTCCGGCGGGCCTATGTCAACTTTGTCGAGGGAGGAGAATATTAACAACATGGTGTTGTCATCCGAGGAATCTTCTTCGTACCCTGATGAGTCTGAGTTGGAATTGGGCCTTGGGCTGAGTCTTGGCGGCGGTGGGAAGGCTAGGATTAGGCCGGCGGCCGGCGGAGGTTCTTGGGATCAGTATGCGAGAATCTTGACTGCTAAGGATTTTTCTTCTGTGGTTTCGAATAAGGATTCTTTGTCTTCGTCATCGTCGTCGTCTTCTGTTACTAAAGCTAATACGAATGGCTCTTGTGGCACTAAAAGAACTGCAGAGCCACCTAATTCACCTCCCGGACGTTCTGCACTCAGGTTTTGTCTCTTAATGATCTTAATTTCCTTTTTCTCATATGTTTTTCATTGTTATAAGATTTGGGGTTTGATTTCTTACCGCATTTGAGGAAATTGTTTGTGGTTATGTGTATGTTCCTGTTCTTGTTGGGATGATTTTGGTGTTTTTAGCTTTCCAAGATTGGATCTTTACAGTTATTGTGAAATTTCTAGATTATCATTTGTTTTAGATATCAAAATTTCTTTGCTATTGCTGGGAATTGGTATGAAATATTAAGTTGGAATTTAGGATTTTTGAGTTCTTTATTCTTCTCTGAATTCTAGTTTCTTCTTGAATTTAATGTGAATCTGCTGCACTTGCTGTTGCTGTTGCATTATTGGTTTTGTTGTTGATTCTTGGGGGGAATCTGGTACTTGAATTAATATGCTACTTTCCTCTCTCTTTTGTTAACTTTGGTTTTGTTTTTCCATCTTTAAAGCATTTAATTTTTTATAGTCTCCTTTAGAAAGAAAAGAGGCAACAATTCAATTCACACCAACTATATAATATCATAATATGCAGGAATAGAACCTTCAGCTTTTCTCTTTTCAATAAATATTACTAAATTGAAGAATATGTACCTACTGTACGCCTTTCTTAATTCAGTCTTTCAGTTGAAGGAAACGAATTCAGATAAACTAAATGATTTTTTAATAATACATTCTGCGAACACGAGTTATTCCAATCAAGTCAAATAAACTAAGTGATTTTTCCATACTTTATTCTCCGGTTGGGAGAACTACGTTTGGTGTTTAATGACGGCTCGAGTAGTGGGACTAAATGTGTGTTTTTATGCAATATGTTGAAGCAGTCAGGTTGTCGGATGGCCCCCAATCAGAACCTACAGAATGAACAACATGGCTAACCATGCGAAATCACAAGTGACAGAAAACTTTTTCTCGTCTTTGGACACATGCAAAAGCAAGAACATTGCTGCTGATAAGACCCAACATGGTGGCAACATGAATAGTAACAATAATATTGCAAAGGAAAAAGTAGGAAATGTTAAAACATGTTTATTTGTAAAGGTGAACATGGATGGAATGCCAATTGGAAGAAAGGTGGATCTTAATGCTCATACCTGCTACGAGGCTTTGGCTCGTTCTTTGGATGACATGTTTAGATCCCATGCTGCAGTTGGGGCAAAACGTAATTTTCTGTCCTCTTCTAACGATCAGCAATTAGTTTGTCTAGTATTTGTTGCTTCCTTGGGTTGGCAAAATGTTTCCTAAAATTTGTCTATATGTTGATCCCATTTGGCATTTTTTGGTTCTTCATTCGAGTTTGGTCCGTATATTAAAAAAGTTAGCAATTTTACTACTGTTTTGAGTGGTGATAACTTATTACATCGGTTCTGCTTGTTTAGGTACTGTTTGCAAATTCTTAATTTTTTGTTTTTTATTTTATCTTGAAACAATCAGAAAGTGAGTTTGTTTTTCATCTGTACTTCCTTCAATTTTATAAAACTTTAGCTTCTCCCTTTCCATTTCCAAAAACAGATATTTTTGCAAACACCCTTTCTCAGTGGCTTATTTGACTGCTAAATGATGATGTTGCTGTTTATAGGATCAAATATGGATGATCAAGTTGTAGTTTCCGGTACGAGACAACCTCTGAAAATGTTGGATGGATCGTCCGACTATGTGTTGACCTATGAAGACAAAGATGGAGACTGGATGCTTGTAGGAGATGTTCCCTGGGAGTACGTTCTAACATCAAATTAAAAGATGAAATCTTTTGTTGCTTTCACCTTTTCTGTATCTCTAACGGATATATTTTTTAATTTTATCAGGATGTTTTTGAACTCTGTGAGGAGACTCCGAATCATGAGGACATCCGATGCAAATGGACTCAGTATGTAACATGATCATACTGATAGTCTTCTTGTGCGCGTGCTATAATATTTTGCTTACTAGCCCGTCTATTTCTTTGTACTTACATTGCAGCCCCAGGATCCCAAGAAAGGAACCGGAGACAGCCAGCTGCGCCTATATAGAGTTTTAATCAACAATCAAGAAGAGTGAAAAACAGAGATGCTATATATCTTCAACTGATCTTATTGAAGCTACCATCGATCCTGGCTCGGTTCGGCTTCCATGGTTTTTTGGTTACTTTCTTTCGTATATCTCCAATAATATTTCTGCCCCCACACATGATATATTTCCTCTGCATAATGGAAATGCCTTTCTTTTTCTCTTATTTTCTTTCTGTTTTTTTGGGTCGTATACTTATAGATAAACATACTGTGATTGGCTTTGTAAGTATAGGAGTGGCGTATTGCTCCGTTTTTGAGCTGCTTGTACTAAAAAAACCTGAAGCATCATAACGGTTAATGGAAATCTCATGGTTCCTGTACTTGAATGTAAGTTCCTTTTTTCTGCGTTCGAAATGTTTTGTTTTTCAAGCGGCCATGATATCAATTTCATATTCGAAGAAGAAATACGTATTGGTTTCAACCCCGAAAAAGAAAAATCCCCTTTGGTTGAAGACTACTTATTTCTCCCTAGTGTGCCGATCATCAAACAGTTAAATGATTGCTGTAATTCAATTTTTTTGTAAGCTTTCAGTACCAGCTTGATTACATTACAATATCAAAATGGGGTCTCTGTAACTCGAAACTTAGAGGGGAAGTTTGTGTTATTACACATTACTACTGACAAGCCATAAGTAATCGACCAACGTCAAAAGCTAAATGCAGTTTCTCTGCTTTTGGGTGCAGTAAAATGGTGCACTCCCTACACAAATGATATCACGACTTACGAAAGATTTCAAAGAAACTTAGAAACAAAAAAAAAATCTAAGTACAACTTGATAACTAATAAAAAAATAATCTTGGCCTGAAACCAACATAAACATGCAACTATACTCACAGAAGTGCAGTGCTAAATACTGGCTTGTCTTTGTTAGTATTACCCTCACCTCCATTGTTGCTGCTACTCTTTCTCCTCGGCTTTGCTTCTCCGAGCATCGAGAGAACGTCTCGCATGGAGGGTCTGTCCTTCGGGGACTTAGCAGTACAAAGAATGGCAAACTTTAAAACCATTAGCATCTCCTCTTGGACATGTTTGGTGTTTCCTACACTAGGATCTAGGGCTTCTTCTAAAGGCTTGTTGTCCCTCATCTTTCCCCTTATCCATTCCACAATATCGACACTCTCTCCGAATTCGGGCTCCAATGGCTTCTTCCCGGTGAGAAGTTCCATCAGAACCACTCCGAAGCTGTAAATGTCGCTCTTCTCATCAACTTTCAACGTGTATCCATATTCTGTTGAGAAATAAGAAAGTGGCTTTAGTTAATCTTGAATTAATAATGGTTACATTCGGTTAATGTATGACGAAAGTAGCTTACCGGGGGCGATATATCCATAAGATCCGGCGACCATTGAGACTGTCTCGTTCTTCTTGATCATCATCTTCGCCAGCCCGAAATCAGCAATTCTCGCTTCGAGATTCCCATCAAGCAATATGTTATTCGACTTCACGTCGCGATGGATGATGGGCGGATGACAGTCGTGATGCAAATAGGCCAACCCCTGCGCCACGCCAACGGCTATATTATACCTCGAGACCCAATCAACCAGCAGATTTCCTCCCTTTTTCCCATGCAAAGCCTCTCCAAGGCTCCCATTCTGCATGTACTCATAAACAATCATGGCTTCACAATCATTGTGAAGGAATCCCAGAAGCCTCACAATGTTCCTATGCCTCAATCTCCCCAGAATTTGCACTTCCCCGACAAAATCACCGCTCCCCTCCATCTCGAGATCGCCCTTTGATCTCCACAGCTTCTTGACAGCTATGGTGGTGTTTATCCTCGGAATCTCGGCCTTGTAGACCGTTCCAGTAGCCCCCATTCCAATCACATTCGTCTCCTTAATGCACGCAAGAATGTCATTACTGTTGAATCCAAGCCTTTGGAATGCCATTAGCCTCCAGGGCCAAGAACTGTTCCCTGTCTCGTATCTTTCCTCAAAACAATTCCCGTCCCGCCATTTTTTATACAGAGATGTAGCTCCAAAACCAACTACAACCAGACCTACTAGGGTCGAGAACCCGATTATCCATCCTCCGATGATATGTTTAGCATGATCCCCACCTCGTTTCGCTGTGTAGTCTGCACTATTCGAGCAGGGCGGAAGAACCCCACCACATAATCCCACATTGCCAACAAGATCATCAGGGTTGATAGTCCTCAACATCCCGTTCGATGGTATGGGCCCCACGAGCCGGTTATGAGAAACATTCAACATCTCTAAAGCCGGAGAGTTGCCAAAATTATCAGGAATGCCACCTGTAAGGGAGTTGTTTGAAAGATCCAAAACAGCCAATGTGGGCATCATCGCGAGCTGTTTTGGGATCGGCCCGCTTATCTGATTGTTCCGAAGATTTAAAGTCACAAGCTTCTCGCACGAAGCAATGCTCGTTGGAATAGGGCCAGTAAAACCGTTTGAAGATAGATCCAGGACAGCAAGCCAAGGGCAATCCTGGAACTGATCCGGGATCTCTCCAAACAAGTTATTACCCGAAGCAATGAAGTTTTGGAGACTCGGGAGAGACAGGAGTGACGAAGGAAGAGAGGATTGAAGTTGGTTTCTTGACACATCAATGAAGGAAAGAGAAGTAGAAATAGAGAGATCGTTCGGGATTTGGCCCGTGAGAGAGTTGTTTCCCAATTCAAGCCTCTGGAGTTTCAAAAGCTTGCCAAAACCAACAGGGATCGTCCCGTTAAGGAGATTGTTCTGAATCCTAACGCGAACTAACGACACACACGTCGATAAAGTAGCTGGAATCGGGCCCGAAAAGGCATTGTTGAACAAAATGAGCTTAGTTAAGTTACCTTTACCACACAGAGTGGCCGGAATCGGGCCTGAAAATGAGTTCGACGAGATATCCAGCCATTGAAGAGGCGAATTCTTGCCGAGATCACCAGGCAACGGTCCCGAAAACGTGTTGTTCCAAAGCTCAAGCACTTCAAGCTGACTCAACTCAGCAATGCCCGCGGGAACAGAACCCGAGAGCCGATTGCACATCAGATTCAACAGCTGCAAACTCTTGAGATCAGCAATGTGGGACGGGATTTCTCCAGACAACATGTTATCAGACAGGTCCAAAACCTGTAACAAACTCAAGTTACCAATCTCCGACGGGATTCTACCCTCGAAATTGTTCTGGTACAAGAAAATCGTTTCCAGTTTACTAAGTTTCCCCAGCTCCGCTGGAATCAAACCCCCGAGATTCCCCACAGCAAGATCAAGATACTTGAGATTCGTCAAATTGCCGAATTCTGCCGGAATCCCATCTTCAAATTCATTGTATCCCAGAACAATGGTCTCCAACGATGACAATTCCCCCAGCTCCGCTGGAATTAACCCAGTTAGATTATTACCAGACAACCCCAGAAACCTCAATTTCCCCAAATTCCTGTAAATTCTTGGAATCGGGCCTTCGAAGAAATTCCCTCTCAAATCCAGGCTCTCCAGCAAAGTCGCATTTCCGAGATCTTCCGGAAGAGAACCCGAAAAATTGTTTCCAGAAGCGTTAACCGATATCAGGCCTGCTGACATTCCCAGACCAAGAGGGAATTTATCGACGAAGAAATTCTGGCTGAGATCAATGGTTTCGAGAGCTGTGAAATTGGATAAGGATTTCGGCAATGGCGACGAGAACCCATTACAGCATAAGTTGAGAGACTTCAAGCTTTTCAACCCCTGGATTTCTTCCGGCACTCTGCCTGTGAGATTCATGCGGGAAAGATCGAGTCTTTCGACGTCGCCATTGGAGTCGCATTCCACCCCAGTCCAACTGCAAAAAACTGTACTGTTCCCAACTGCATTGTTGGGAAGTTTCCAGTCTTTGAGATGATCCAATGGATCGATCAAACTCGCTTTAATCGATAACAGAATGGATAAATCGTGTTTCGGGGCAGAGTAGCAGAAAACAGAGCAATGAGAGAAGAAGAAGAAGAA
>JBBMKE010000001.1:23804298-23817903 GCA_037834125.1 Lippia alba | reverse complement strand
CCAGATTTGGGCACAACACAACCACTTGTTTTTCCAATAGCATACCAGTGACCAACGCCAAGACCTGCACATAGAACACTTAACAAATGTCGTATATTGAATCGAGACAGTAAAACTACAACAAATAGTAATTGAAATTTCAGCAAGTCAAAGGCAAATTGAAGCATCTATAACTGACAAAGAACAATGATGACAAAGGTTTCATATAGCACACTGGACTAACTGTCATGAATGGCCTGTAAGCTGGGGATCCAAATATGAGATGACAGCACAATCGGCCGACCAGAATTGATTTGTAGTCATTCTCACTTTAGCTGATAAGGATGCATAATGTCCCAGATAAGGATGCATAATATCCCATCCTGTTCCTTTCCCAACTAGACAATCTTAGAACACATTTGGACAGATTTCTTTGCTAATAGTACTCTCAGCCAACTCTTATACCTACAGGACCGGAACCCACATATGAAATTCATGAGGATCACTGGGTTTTGTAAGCAATTTCACATTTATTCAGAATTGATTCACCATAGTTGTTATAGGAATTCATTTTACCCACTTACAAATAATTGTAACCTTCCTCTCACAACCAATGGGGATACAGCACAAAGTACGTGATAGGTTGCATGGAAATTGAATTAGGAACTTAAACAACCGGTAGAAATATTAAAAATCAATGTCGCCCCTCTATAATAACTTAAACTTTACAGATCAGAGCAGCCCAAGCAAGAGGTTGTAGGTTCTATTCTCAATAGCTCTATGAGAAGAGTTGTCAAGAAGAATACTTCTGCACATGAAGGCGTGTGTAAGAGATCCAAAATATTTAATATCTCCCGGCAGTTTAAATATAGATGAGTTGGTCGTCCAGTGATAGCATCTCAACTACATAATTTGATGAGAAAGGTAAATTAAACTTTTCCTATTTCAACTGATTAGTTCCTTAAATATAAATTAATTTTGCTTTCAATACATAGCTTTCTGATATTTTGCGAGGGATTTCATTTAGCTTGTATCTCAGGTTCAGGTGAGGAGATAGTAACTCTCACTCCCACCAAATGGTAAGGATGGAAAGAGAAGGAAATATGTAATAGGAAATATTGAAGAATATTTTCCCTTGGCAGAGGCATGACCAAGCAAATAAAGCCTACAAAAAACCAGGGATGAGAGCTATTTCAAACACAAAATAAGCATTAACCAGATTTTCTTTTTGAATTTCTATGAAATGGAAGATAAGTTTATCTACCACTTCTTCCTTTCCTTCTATCTTCCTCTGAGGGAAATTTCTCCGTGTTATTTTCAGCTAGGTTTTATAAGCATAATATGTCGGAGAGAATAAATGGATAGTTAATTAACTTAAGACATGGTGATAAAGACATTGAGCAAAACTCTATTGAAAATAAAACTCTAAATTGTATTACACAAAGGAAAGATAAAGAAAAGAAATGTTACGCTTTCTAGAGAAAGAACTCTACATATCGTGGTTGTTGACCATAGAGAGAGCGCAAGAGCTTCCTCAGCAGCAGCTAATTTCAAATTGACCTTTAAGATCAGATATATCAGTAAGATGTCTTTTTTCCTTCAAAATAAGCAACCTGAAGACAACTAAATGGTAAGTAATAAATCAACCTGAGAAATTTCCCCAGAATTTTTCAATTCACGATCAAGATATTTACTGTACACTTCAAGGGCAGAGACAGGAGGACGTTGATACTCAATGGGCTGCAGATGCTCCAGAGGCTGAAAAATTATTTTGCTTCCCCTTGTAGGAAGCGGCTTAGAATGATAATCACAAATTATCTGTAACAAATCGTTATTATTCTCCTGGCACAGAGATCAGAAAGATAGATGCAGTGAGCAACAGGTGTATAGGAAAATGATAAACCACCAAATTAGCTAAACACTGTACCTGGAAGCACTAAAACTCACCCTTGCCCATTCCGCTGTAATCTCGTCACTGGGATGTTTATCGTGGTTATAAAAGCCTTTATGATCTACCTCTTCTAGTGCCATACTTCTAGTTGAACTGCCAAAAGAAACTTACATGTTCATAGAAAATATATTAAAAATTAACAAAAGGAATTGATGTAAGAAAGTAGACCTATTCTAGAAATAACTCCAAATGCAACAAACCCAACGTTCAGACTCACTCCGGAGCTGTATAAAAAATGATTTTCAAATGAAGTTAATTGCTCATTCACCTAATTGAGGTCTCAGAACTTTGAACACCTTTGGATGAGGGAACTCTCGGGCATATACATGGACGAACATCTGAAGCATGTTCATTACAATGAGTCCGTAGGATATGTCCTGAACCACTGGATTGCCTTTCAGAGTTCTCAGATGTGCAATCATCAAAAGCAAGAGAACCCTCGCTACCATCCTTATCCAATTCTCTCATTTGACTGTGGTCTGATGAGTCAGTGGCAGCACTTCCTGGAGAACCAGGTTCCCACCTTGATGATGGTACTTCGTCATCTGATGCATCATCTGTCACAAAAGGAGATTGAGTCATATAACCATCAGCATGTCTTATTATGCCATTCAGACTGTATCATAACCCACCAGGAGAATCAACATTTCCATTTATATGATTGTTTGAAACTGATGAAGAAGGGGCATAATCAGCGAGAGCCATTTCATCAACAAATTGTGTAATCCGATTCAAACGTTTCTGTGCAATGATGCTGCATCCAAGCAAATGAACTACAGTTAGTTTTATGCCTAAAGATAACCACCTGGAAAAAAACAAATGGAATAAAGTACATGTTGGAGGCTTGGAGCTCATCAACAAAAAAAAAATCAGAAAAACACAGAAGAACTTTCTATGAAACTAATACTAACCTATTCAGCATCTCATAGTGTAACTCAAAGAAAGGCACTCTTGTTAAGATGCAATAACAACGAGGTGCAGACACCAAAAACCTGCTGGAACCCGAATGTAATTTTGAAAATGGTGTTGATACTCCAACATGGACAGGTTGTTCCCGGACAATCTCTTGAACATGCAAGCAAACACCATAAAGCGTTGCACTGTCTGCTACCTGTCGCAGGGTAGATATCTTGTCTTATTAAAGAAAAAGTAAAGGAAGATGACACGTCCACAGTCTCCATTGAATGAAGTGAAAAGAGAAGAAAAAGACATCCTGGAGTGTCAGATATTTTGTGTGTATGTGGATGTTCACGTGCTGAGAAGTAGAGAGAATACGTTTATATGTGAATACGTAAGTTAATATACTGAGGAAAAGAAGAAACCATGAAGGGCTGTAGGCGTGTGCATATATAAGAAGTTAATGAAGCACCACCAATTTGGTCAACTGGTACTTCCACAAATTGGGAAAACATATTCTCCTAATAACGGTAAAACATATATTGCATATAGAACAGGTTTATTATCGCCGGAAACTAACATGATTATTATTTTAAGTGAAAATTGCTCATTTGCCTTTTGCTGTTCCACCATTTAGTCTTCAAAAAGATCAAACAAGGTGAGCATTATGTCTTTGTCTATGTAAGTAAATAAACAGGAATGAAAATTTAAGATCTTATAAAGATTGACCAAATTCAATGCCGTGAACTAGAAGGAGAGTCTGAGTAAACCTACAAGGCTACAACTGAGAGAGTTCATTTAGATAATAAATCATGTGGAACAAGGATAGTCGCAGCTTGTAAATGTTAAGAGTTACAGCCTTGCAACAGTTATAACATCACTTATGATATATTCTCCATATAATTCTATATATAATCATAAAGAATGGAATAATTTAACAATATGAGATGGTTAAGATAAGAAAAACATGCAACGAGTAGTAGAACAAATGGATTTGGACTTACCTTAAGCGAAAATACAAATGACAAATCATCTCTGCACAAGTGTTCCTGAAGACAACTTCGACAAAATAATCATATCATAAGAGAACAAAGAAAAATATAAGTCTTTTTTCTTGATTGTCACTATCCCCGTTTCAGTGGGTTTAAATTTTACTTCATAAAATAGACTTTCTTTTATAAAGGAGATATACCAAATTGAAGAAATATGAGTGGTGTGCGTTTGTATAAGATTCTAAATAACTAGTTTAAATTTTACTTCATAAAATAGACTTTCTTTTATAAAGGAAATATACCAAATTGAAGAAATATGAGCGGTGTGCGTTTGTATAAGATGTTCTAAATACCTGTCCGTAGAGAAGTGCATTCAACTCAGACAATGAAGGGGTTCTCTCCAATTTACCTGTCTGAATCAGGACAATGAATTGTCAGAAACACGTGAACATATAGGTTCATAATGTAGTGAAACTTATGGCGCATTATGGATATATCCCCTCCCAGATCAAAGACATCAAAACCAGCCATGCATTATTTGATTAGGCCCGTTTTTGCATTGTAATAGAACTAACACAACAGACATCATAATTCTTCACTTTGTTTTTTGCTAATAGCACCTAATAGGATTAAATATTAGCACCTATCACCCTGTTTGTTTTATGCCATAAGTCTCCACAGCCCTTTATAGACCCATATAGTCCAACAAACAGCCCCACCTAATAAGGCCCAATAATGAGCATATTAATATATGGGGTGGTGTTAGTATAAGGAATGTAAAAAGGATTTCTGCATGATTTTAGTAAATATAGTCTAATAGCATGAAACAAGCATAAAAGTGTATTTTAATATAATTTCAGTGAATACCAATATCAACTCTCAAACATCAACTAACATGTATTAAAATACTTTATTGCAGTGTAAAGGGTATAGAGTGTACTATCCTATCTCACAAAACAAACAAAACCATGGTGTATAGCATAATAGAGTTTATGGCAATATTTTGGAAATATGCATTTCTCAAGATTAAGGCATCCAATCAGCTTAGAAGCTAATTGGATAGTAATAGAACTAATAGTATATTGAGGTGATGCAACTTAAGATATGACTGTTCCAGGAATTTACTATGGGAAAGTAACTTAAGATATGTACAGATCACAGCCAGGAAAATGAAAAAACTAACCTTAACACCTCCAGGAAAGCAAAACGCAGCCAGATCCTTCAAACGCAAAACCAGCTTTTTCCCAGGAGGATACTTAAACAGTACCTAAAGGATAAAAATGAGAACTACAAGTTAAAGCTAAATAAACCCTCTCTTGAAATGCTAAACAGGCAAGAAGGAATAAAACCGAAAGACAGAGTAAAGGGATACTTGCTTCTCCAGAAAATAATGCATAAATATAAAATCCTCCAATCAAGAGCAAGTTAAACCCTAGTATCATATCGCATAATCGAAAAGATTTAACACTTTTTATGATTCTATCATTAAAGACAGAATATTGGTGAAAATTATTGAGAACACAGCACAAACCTGAGGTTCCATTGTTGGAATTGGAGGCCGCTGAAAGTGTCGGGTGTTGAAACCATATGTTTCAGCAGTTGCCATCTCTTGATCCCATTTTTTCCTCTTGGAAAATGCCTCCTTGACAACCCTAAGATTGGCATCTGGACGAAGCCCCACAATGACAAAGTGCTCAAAAAGTGAGCATGGCTCTTTAAATTTATCAGGATCCTACATTCACACTCGTTTGATTCAATTAATCAAACTAAAATGAACTCTAATTCGAAACCTAATGGCTCAACCACAAGGAAACTGAAATATGAAAACTCCATCCATCAAATTACCATGCATGTAAAATAGTGCTTCAATAATTAAGACTTCGAGACATAGAAACTAAAACCATGGCCATTACTGTGACTATTTTATCAATTTTCAACTTTTGGAATCCAATACATATCAGATAGTGAAATTTAATATTAATTCTGCAGTGTGGAATCAAACTTGTAGATTTCTGATACAGGCATTAAACAAGTTTAAGCAGCAAAAGGGTACCCATGTAGAATACCACAGAAACATAACTTTCAAAATGTGTTCAACATATGATAAAGGAGATCCCAAATTCTAGACATACAAAAAGAAGGAATAGGGTTGAAGCATATGTTGATTTCCGGACTCATTAACAAACACTATACTTTTTTGCTGGTGTAAGGCTTCATACCGCTGTTTTTGATTGAAGCTGACACCATTGCCTTTTCTGGTTTGCCAGGATCTCAGGATCAAAAGGGCTGATTTTATCTTGACTATAACTATTACTACCCCAATGCAAAGCCCTTCGCATCTGGGACTTCAACTTCTGAAAATTGATATTGCTACCACTATGCTGAAGCCTCTGAATTGACGTAGTGACTAGTTCACTCGTACTTCGCTTATGTCTCGCTGTAGGCTGCAAGTTGGGAGTATTCATTGGACTACCTGAAAATGGACTGTACCATGACTCACCAGCTCCTTTAACTGCCCCCTTGGAGGAGCTCTGTAATGCTTCATCCGGCGACCCTGGTGCTGACCACCAGTTGTCCGGAGTCTCACTTCTTCCTTTTCTCTCCATTCCCAAGACTAACTATAACAGCAATAATGTCTTTCCACTTGCATTCAAGCTAATCTGCACTCTCTCGTTCGACCTAGTGACGAAACCCCCGCAATGTCGTTATAGCAGCGGCTGTATTTCATTGCCCACACATTTTACCCCTGCTCACAAATAACAAATCTCCATAGTCTATAAACTAACCATCATAATATCTCAAAATAGCAACGAAACTAGAAAATCAGATTTAACAACTGCAGTTTGTTGTTTCATGTTCAGCAATAACCACATAAATGTCAAATCCCCAAAAATCGTAATCCACAAATAGAAAATGGATAAATTACCAATTCAACGCATGTTCATATTCCTCTTCCGTGAAACACAATAGACAGAAAATGGAGAACGTAGCAAATCAATGTGCTTCGATTAAACCACTCCACAATCATTTGAACAAACCGAAGAACGGTGGTTACAGAATCAGCCAGATGCGAGATGTCCAAATTCCTTCCGGAAGATTGAGATCACCTTGATTGTTTTCACTGTAATGTGATTCGATTCTTTGCAAAATAGTTGTGAATTTGTGAAGATGTTGAAGAAAAACAGGGGCATGCAATGCAAACGCAGAGTTGCTCTGTTTTGGAAGATTTTATCGTTTTCATTATTCCCAAAAAAGACGAGGGAGACAAAATAGAGAGAGAGAAACAGAGTACTACAATTGTGGACAAATCGTTGAGACATCACTACGATTTTATAAGTCGTTGTTGCGTATAAACTTAAAAATCAAATATACATTTATGAGATGTTTGCTGAAAAAATCCTATGGAATAGTGAAAATACAATATAGACACTATATTCAAAGATTAGTATAAAAAATCATGTGCTTTATAAAAATAAACATAAAAACCCCTCGCTTGTTGTTTGAACACACGCGTTGTCCTTATTCACGAAAATAAAAATAAAAATTAGATAGCAAATATTTTTTTTTAAATGCAAAGAAATATAAAAGAAAATATTAAGAACGATGTATAAAAGTAATAAATGAAAAATATAAATACCACAAAAATTCTTACGGGGAGGCAAAATATGAGTTATGCTTTTGTCTGTGGTGTAATAAAGACTTCACTTTTTTAGGAGGCTGAATTTAAAGCTACTTACCAACTATCTTCTCTTTACCTTTAAAGAATCACATATGCAGAAATACACATTTAGAGGTGTGTTAACCCTAATCGGCGCTATGTTTTGGGAGATTCAACAGCAGTTCTTGATCATCCGAAGATTCAGGTATTTAAAAATCTCATCTTTATCTTCCTCTAAAACTCCTTTGTAATCGAGTGCAAGTCTTAACATTTTCATCCCAAAGAAACTTTTTTTATATGGGAGCATTTGACTGTTTTGTGTTATATATGGAACTGTTACTGTTCTATCTTAAGCTGAAACTAAAATGATGTAAATATAAATATAATTATTTGGCTATTAATATTTGGAAGTGCAACCTCGCACCGAGTTTATTATTCTATATGAGTTACTGTTTCAGATGGATGATTTTTAGCTTCTTTTTATGATGTTAATTTTTTATCCTTTTAATCAGCGGGATAGCGACGAGCCCAAATAAAAATCTTGGTGTTTTCTTGTTTTTGCTTAGTTCTTATGTGAATTGTTTTTCTATTCTCTATTTTATGTCTGTGTGAGTGTGAATTCTTGAATGGTGTTCTTTAACATGCAATGACTTGTAGGAGGACTTTGCTTAGAGATTTGAGAAATTGTGTGTTTGTTCAGGCAGCGGACGATGTTTTGTGTATTTTTTCATATTTATATGTTGTGTTTAGTCTTGTGTAGTTTTTGAGTTGCAATATTATATCTGAACCATATATGTTTTTTGTTCATCTCAAGACCTAATAACAGGTTTACATATTTATATTTTAAATTTTTATAAAATTAATATGACATTATCTTATCATATTTATTTATTTATCATAATTAAGAATTATATTAAAAAAAATTATAGAGTATATATTTATAAAAACTTTTAAATTTTAATTTATTTATACAATAATTATTTTTTATTTGCATTGAATGTGCAAAATTGACAGTTTATATAAAATGATTTACTAAGAGAATATATTAGTATGAAACCACATAGATAACCTCTAATTTTTTTTTCTATGCTAAATAGATACTATATCAAAATTGTTATTATTTTTTTGTTTACAATATCTCATTATTTTATTTATTGATTGATTCCAATGTCTTATGTATTATTTATGAGTCGGTATCTCCCGAGGGGTTTGAAGGGGGGTATTTAGGGTGGGGCTTGGATGCTGTAATAGTGGTAGGGCCATAACCCAAGTAAACCCACCGTTGCCATTACCGATTGTGATTCGAGACTCGTAGATTTTTGTCTCCTCACTTGAAACTCTAATTCTTCGCTTCCCTAAGTCAGCAAGATCGACGCTTTTTCGCTTATGGCGTTAGGGTTTTCTCTCCCGGTCTCATTTGTCCTTGGATTTTGTTAATACTGCCGTCCTGGATACTCTGAACCCACTATTCTTGGTCTGTAATTGCGGTTTTTCTATCGACATGTGATCTTGCAATGGTATGTATTACTTCGTGTCGAATTCCCTTTTTTTTAATCCGCGATGTTCGATTGCAGTGACGGAATTTCTTGTTTTGTTTGTTTGTTTGCAGTATTGGTAGTTTTTAAGGCGTAGTGTAGTTTAATTCGATGTAGCGTTAGGGAGGGGTTGGGATTTTTTGTGATTTTGTTTGAAATTTCCGAGTTTGGGAGTGTTGTGATGGAGAATTCTGGCCCGTTGATACTGGACATAAGTTCGGATGAGGAGTCTGGTTTTGGTGAACCTAGGAAAGACTGCTGCTACGGCGTTGGTGAATTCGGTGATGGGGAAGATTGCGAATGGCTGTCGAGGCTGTTGGTTGAGGTGGGTGGAAGAAAGGATGATGATTCTGATGAGGTGGTGGTGGTAAGTGAGGTGCTTGCTAACCCTCCCAAGAGACAAAAAATTGAGTCTTTGAAGCCGACCACTGAAGTTGTTTGTGAAGAGGTCGATGATGATGATGATGATTGCGTGGTTTTGGATGGTGACCCGGATAAACCAGTGGCGGTGGTGAATGATAAGGCGGATGATGGTGGTGATGATTCGGATGATTTGGAAATTGTTGGCGAGAAGGGCGAGGTAATGAAATCAATTTTGACAAGTTGAGGCTTTTGTTTCCTTTTTCAAATTTGATGTTGAGTTTGGGTTCATTACCTGATGGATTGCTTAATGTGGATATTTTCTGATATTTTGTCAAGTAGTTATGTAATTTTGTCATACATGGTACTATGGTAGGAATAGGATTGTAGGATATGATATATGCTTTTGCTTTTCTTAACGTGTTCATTACATTTGTTGTCTAGGAATTGTCCTTTTTACTTTATTGGACTTGGAGAAGAGACCTGTGCCGGTTCTGTCCCTTCTTTTTATGATTTGTGGGTACTTTGCATCTTATTCAGCTTCATCTTTGTGCTTAGTATTGAAGACGGTGAAGTTTGAATTCAATCTTTTAGAAAGTTGGTGAAATTTTATGATTTTTTCGATACCTTGCATCTTATGCAGCCTTTTTATTTCCTTTTAACGATAATTTATGCAGATTTTCTATCTTTAGTAGTAAATTGCTTGGTGGAATATTGCCTTTTCATATGGATGTCCAAGGGCGAATATTGATGTGTATTTTGCATGACAATCCTTGTTGGTGGTTCGATAGTTCTTTTCTCAACTCCTGCATCAGAGTAGATATAAAAACGACAACTTGTTGAAGCCTATTTGCTGTCGAGTTCCTATTCAGATCCCACAGTTCCATCTTTATTATTTTTTAAGCTTCAATACATCTTTATGCGTTTTAGTGATTGTGCTTCGTATTTGATATAAATGAATTTGCTATTCCTCTGTGTTTCAAGTGTTATGATGTCTGGTCGTCTCTTTATCTTCCCATACACTGGTTAAAATCAAAGTGGTGGTTTTCTCTTTGTGCCGCAGGTTGCATGCAGGGACTTCCCTCACGCTCGACATCTTTGTGCTAAATTTGTCTTTGCTTCTACTGGGCACGAGCTCCATTGCAGCCAGGTAATTGTTATTATTTTGACTTGCATTGATATATTCGTTGTGGAATGAACAGCTATCTTTTGATTCCTAAGTTTCTTAATTTCAGTGTCACTGTTATGTTTGTGACTCACTGGCTCCATGTCCCTTTTGGGGTACTGGCATTTCCAGTATCGATCATTGTCATGCTAATGATAAAGAGGAATACTGGAAAGCAGAGAGGAAACGCAGCAAGAAAGGTGATAAGCCTCCATCAGTCGTTTCAAGCATTAATCATACTCCTCGCATAGACACATTTTTCACACCTCGAGTTACAGCACTTGCCGCTCCACAACCAAACTCTTTGCCGCAGAGTCATGGCTCTAGTGCCGTCAGAGTCCATCCTTGTCATATGTCATCCAATGTTAGTGGGAAAAATGTGGTCAATCAAGGAAGAGTTCTCCCATCTGGATGTGTTCCCAGATACAAACCTCCGCCTCAGTTTGCTTTGCCTCGGTCTCATCAAGCACACAATAACAATGTTGCTTTAAGGGCTAAACAGTCCTTTCCTCCGCCTCCAGTTTACAATCGGCATGGATCACATAGGGCTTCACAAAACAATAGGCATGCATATGGGCCTGAACTACCTCGGGATCCATCTCTAAGGAGGTCTCAGGCTTTTCAAACTCCAGCAATAATCGGACGTCACGGCCCTAACCAGCTAAATATTGGGTCACGTCCTACTCATTCAATTTTACCCATGCAAAATAATACGGCATCTCAACATCATGTGCATCCCCAGACATACTCAAGCTGCCTAAGTAGAGCTCCGATGCACGCTGCACCTCAAATCTCTTCCCAACCACGTGCGAACAGCAGTTTTGCGAATGCAGTGCCTTTACAACCCCAAGTAGGTCAGCCAAATGTTGAGAATTTTGAGGATTTGATATTTCCCGAGTTCGATGTTGCATTTCAGGATAGCAGTTCTCTACCTTCTCAGCCTGTCGCATCCCGCCACACAGATGCTGGCAATAGTATTGGAAGTCAACTGCATTCAAAACCCATATATACTTCCAATTCTGAGAATGGTCCTCACTTAGACAATCAATCTTCACGGGCCCAAGGACATAACGGTCATGCTTCATTATTTATGGATGGCCACATTGGTATCCAGCAGGAGAATCACACTCAAAATAGTGTAGGTACGAGTTCAACAGATTTTGGCTTCACTTGGGAATCCATTCCCAGTTATGGCAATCTGCAGATTCATGCCGAGGGTTCACAATGTCTGAGTGCTGCACCGGCTGATAATTCTCAATTACAGAGAAGTACAGCACCTGTAGGCAATTTCAATCAACAAAATGTAGTAGTAGCAGATAACTCCTCCGTTATAAATGATAACTTTTGCCACTTTCCTGAAAGTACAAGACACGACTCACTGGACTTCCGGTTTGACGATTTGATGTTTGACAACCAAACTCCGCCTGCCTTTGAAGTTCCAGCATCTCCTGTTTGGAATGTTTTCTCACCTGAACCTGCTTCCATAGACACAGGTACCCTGTTTGATATTTAGTTATCTATGTAAATATAATGCATTGGGTGGAAATCCATGTCTCCGACGATCATAAATTATTTCTGGGTTTTGCCGTTTTCCTTGTGCACCCTCTCTGTAAACTAAGTGCACAGATTGCCACTTACAGAGTAGTTTTTTTTTTAATTTTTAAGAGAAGAAAGCTTGTCCAGAGTTATTTTCTTTAAATATCGCATGTTGTTCTACTTCTGTGATTCATTTTACTGTTTATCAAGAGTTCTATTACTTAATCTAACATGAATACCTTATGGACTATGGGACTAGGAAAGAAATTACTCCACTATTATGTTATTTTGAATGGATAAGAAAGTCGAGGCTGGCTTATCTTATGCTAGACAGGGTACTTTGATACTTGAGTTTGCAGATATCCTTTTGGTTTCAGAATAGCAAGTTGATGCCATTTTTGAGTGGGTGCAGTTTGTTCTATAGCAGACATATAGTGTAAGAAATCGTTTACTTTCATATATTAGAATGGATGAATTATTTTACAACCCATAATAAATTGTTTACTTTAATTAGTGAGGGGCCTTAGTTTAAGACCAAGCCCTAGAGATTTATTAGAATAAGTATGAGATATTAGCTACGTGAAATTGTCGTTGTTAATTAACCCATTTCTTGCCAGCTTTGCAAAAAGACATTATTGACCCAACTCATAAAAAGATAAATTTCAATTAGGAATTAGGAAAGGGAGAAAATTGAAATTTTACAAATTGTCTAATGAAAACAACCCAACATTGTAAACAAGTACTATAAAATTAGGTCGTCAGTAAACTATAAATAATTAATGTAAACAAGTCTTTTGGGCAATTTACTCAATCTTAATATTTAACTAACCACAACCTATTGGATTACTCTCAACTAAAGTAAACGACTTCTAAATGTTAATGGTTCAGCTGTGCACCTTTGGTAAACAGGTATCTTATTATTCTGTCTCTTGGTTTGCAATTTTCATGCCCAGTTAAGTGCCTCTATTGCACTATTTTGTGGAAATGCATAATATTTGTGGATTATGTTAGCAATCATTTACAGATTAAGGCTGGTTTAGAACATCATTTGAAGAGCAAGATGGTTAACTCTGGTCTGCTCCACCTTCAGAAATAACTCAATCGAGAAACGTTGATAATATAATGAATTCCTATCTTTGCTCACTTTAAAGGTTGATGTAGTTAACAGAACCCAGAAAGTCAAGCTGTAAGCAAATTTCTGAAGATATGGTGTGGGCATTTAAAGAGGACAAATGTAATCAATGATCATAACCTTATTTCTCAATGATGTCCCCAAAATGGCATCTTGTACATAGCATGAAACAAATCCATAAGCAAAGCATATTTAGCATATAAGGATGGTGACTAGAGCTACTATGAGGGGTGCACGATAGGGCCAAACGACATTATTATTCGTTAACATAGTCGGTTGAAATCAGATCGAGTTATGCATCCATGCTAAGCACAACACGAAGACAAGAACCTTCATGCATCATATCAAATGCTTTGTTTATGTCTGCAAGAGTTGAATTGTGGGTGATGTACTCATCAAC
>JBBMKE010000001.1:23678861-23689260 GCA_037834125.1 Lippia alba | reverse complement strand
GGGAAACATTCTAAATTAAAGGACATGTGAAGGAAGTGAATTGATAAGTGAGACTCACGTTTCAAATGCAAAACTCTAATATTTTAGTGGCATTTTGGCATGAGCAAGAAATGTGAGGCCGGTATCAACAACATGTCTTATTTTGCGTTCGGCAACACCATTTTGTTCTTGGGTGTAAGGGCAGGCTATGCGATTGGCAATTCCCATGGATTGAAAATATTTGTTTAGTTTCTGGTATTCTCCTCCCTAATCTGAGTGAAAAGCTTTTATTTTTCCCTGAAACTGACGATGTACCAATTGCTCAAAGTTTAGAAATATAGAATACACTTCACTTTTATTTTTCAGAAAATAAGTCCAAGTGTAATAGGTAAAGTCATCAATGAAGAGCAATATATAACGAAAACCATTACTGGTGGCAATAGGGGCTGGTCCGCAAACATCTGAATAAATGATATCAGAAGGAGCAATGCTCTTGTGTTCAACAGAAGCTAAAGGAATTCGAATCATTTTACCAAGTACACAAGAGGAACATGGTTCTAAACTGCTGCTAGAGGACTCAAGTCCAGAATTTCGAATAACAGATTTCAAAACTTAGGAATTTAGGTAACCCAACCGGGCATGCCAATCATTAATGTTGGGTACTTCAGCAGCCCAGGCTTATATCTTCGGTGGAGACACCACATACACTCCCTGCTCACTAGGGCCCCGGAGCAACATCGTTTTAGTTACTTGGTCGTTAATGAGAAAATGAGTAGGCCAAAATTCAAAGAACACACCATTGTCAGAGGTAAATTTTTGAACAGATAATAAACCCTTAATAAGAGAGGGCACCCGCAGTGTGTTATTTAAATTGAGGACTCCTTTAGATGAAAAAATACCAACTTTACCTGTATGTGGAATAGGTAGTCCTTGACCATCGCCAACATGAAGTTGATCAGTACCACGATAAGATGTCGGGGTTGCTCAGGGAATTGAGATCAGGTATGGCATGAAAATTTGCAGCAGTATCAGGGTACCACTGCGGGAACTGGTTCTGGTACAGCCCCTGGTACGAGGGGTGGTATGACTACTGGAACTGGTGTGCTGGTACAAAATTAGGGGCAGGTCCCTGGCCAAAGTAGGTATGATTGGCCTGAGCAGGGAACGAGGGTTGGAATCCAAGTGCCGGTGGCTGGTACCGACTGCGACAAGTGGAAACCGAGTGATTCCTTCAACCACAAATCTGACACGGACCGCGAGGTCTAGAACGTCCACTAGGATAACGATTACTGGGACCAGGACTGGGACGTCGGTTGGTTCCAAGAGTGAAGGTGGTAGGGTTTGAGGGGCCACGAGTAGATTGTGGTCTGAACGTCGGCACATGAGAGGCATTGGTGATGGGGACAACCAGAGACCCTTGAAGGAGAATTTCATGTGCCACCAGTTGACCGTGCAATTCGTGAAATGTGACTGGTTCAGATCTCAGGTTCAACGCAGTAATGATGTTGTGATATTCGGAACCAATGTTTCGGTAGATGATTGCATTGAATTCGGCCGCAGAGAGGGGCCGTCCGGCAGCAGACAATTCATCAGACAAGGCTTTGGCTCGCTGAAGAAATTGTGACACCATCTATCATTGCGTTTGAGTTCTTGACGTTCAATGCATGTGTAATTGAAGTTGGCGATTTTGGGAGACCGAACCGAAGGCATTGGCGTGAGCCTTCCAGACTTCATGGGATGAGGAGAGCCCAATAACATAGGGAAAAAAATTCTTTAGAGATGGAAGAAAGTAACTAGGAATGAAGCATCTAAGACGTCGGATTCGTCGGATCCGGAATAGTTGTGGGTGGTGATTCACCTGTACCATCAACAAAGCCATTCAAACTTTGATAATTAAGAAGTGGAAGGAATTGCGTCTTCCAGGCTAGATAATTTTTGCTATTTAATTTGATGCTAAAGCTATAGGTAGCGTAAAGGGTGGTGTTTGGGGTGGAGGCGGGGACAAGGGTTGTGGTAGACATGGCGATGGTGGTGGGCAAAACAGAAAGGAGAAGAGAAAAAAAAATTAATATGGCTTTGGTACCATGTAAAGTCTCGTATGGAGCCAAGAATTCTTTGTATTCATTGATGTATTCGGATACAAGATACAACCACAATATATACGGGAAGCTAGGGCTACAAAATACAAGAGAGAGAAAGCTAAATACAAGGAAAGAAGAATATTACAAGAGAGATTTAAGTAAATCAAAATCTTTCCTTAGTTATGTAATCAAAATCTTTCCTTAGTTATGTAATCTTATCCCTTAACAAGAAAGTCCTAATTTGTTGTGAGGCATTGCAGAAAATCAAAAAAAGAGTGGAAGAGAAATGGTAATTATTTTTAATTTTATTTTATTTTACATTTTTTTTCTACTTTACAAAGTCGTATTCTGCCGTGACACTATGCAGAAAAATCAGAAGAGGATTGAAGAGAACAGGTAATTATTTTTTATTTTATTTTATTTTGCATTTTTTCTACTTTACATCGTGAAACTTTGCAGAAAACCAGAAAATGGTGGAAGATCAATTTAATTAATTTGTTATTAAAGTTTGAACCAGTATGGAACATTCTAATAAAATTCTAATTCAAAGAATATATATCCTAACAAAGCCTTGGGGTAATTGTTCTTAATTTTTATTTTATTTTATTTCATTTTATCTATTTTAAGAAGTCATGTGATGGGATGACTCTATGTATGTAAACAAACCGTTGATTCACTTTTTCTTTGTTCAATTTATGCAGAATTGGTAATTAACACAGTTAATTCATCCTTCATGGCGTGTTCAATTTTGAATTTTTGTATTAAAAATTACATAAGGTTTCTTCTTTATCACGGCATGTTTATGCGAATTTAAATAAATTTGTATTTTTTATTTTTAATTTATTATAAATAATTAATTATATTAACAATTTTTCTTGCATGCAAGAATGGCGTGCCCCGGTGACAAGTTTTCAAAAAAGGATGAATTAAGTCGTATTGTTAACTATTTGATATGGATTAAATGAATACTATGGTTCGCTTCATAATTGTTTAGATATAAATGATATAGTAAGTAGTAATAAATTATCTTTTAATTTTCATCGTCCACAATAAAGAGATTTAAACTAATTAATAAACATACTATCCGAATCCTGTTAAATCTTGGGAAATACCGAAATAGTGCTTTAGGGAAAACAAACTTATGAAATAATTTAGATTTGACTGGATTGAATTCAATAAATTAAAATAATAAGTATATTATATTTATCTTTTAATTTATTTAATTTAAAATTTTTATTAATTATAAGATAAATGTAAAATATTAATTTCTCACATTACACTGATTTGGCCGAGCAAGTTGTATCCTATCCGGTCGGGTGTGTTCCCTATAATTAATGCGGGTGGTGAAAGTTTTGAATTTATGGCCTATATAGAGAGAGAGAAAAGACAGTACAACAAATTACCATTTTATATTGATTACTGAGTTGATGTGATGTATGCTTTCAATTCTTATGAAATCCTGACCAGAATTTCCTCAAAACATAGCACGTATAATGGGGCACAATTTGGTTATAATTTTTATCCTTATAATTATTTTCGAAAGATGAAAGGAGGAAAACAATACTGACGATATGTTCTGGTTTTTCAGTCCATAAATAATAAATTTAAATCTGTCTGATCCGTTTGTTCATCGCTTTCAATGATAGGAACTTTTGAAAGCAACGTTAATGAGTCGACAGCAGGATAAAAGAATATAATTTCAGTATGTCCCATCTTCAAGATGCTATTTATTCTTCATCCTTGCTCTATGGTCTTTCTTGCCTTTTAATTGACCTGCCGACATTATTTAACTCTTTTTTGTTAAGGCAAATTTGTCTATGTTCGGGTTTCCAAGTCGTTGGACGGGAGAATAAGTTTTCAAGCCACAAATTGGCGCAATTCCAATTTGGGTGCAAGTTACTATTCAAAATGAATGATATCTGTGGCATCTCGAACTTATATATATATATATTTTTTGTATTTTATGAAATACAAACACGTTACATGTAAGTAAAGTATTCTTAAAATAATCAAATATAACTTGAAATTGCGTATTCGGATGTAACTATTGCTCAGAAAAAATATTTATTGATGACATTAAATTATTTAACTTGTATATATGATTCATTTCTTATATTTTCCTAATGAAGAACAAACATCATAATATTTATTGGTTCAAAGAAAAATCCACATGGGTCTAATGAATCGGGTTTGAATCGAAACCCACTAAACTGAACTCGATTGTCATCTCTAATCTAGTATATTTTAGCTACTTGATTTATATACGTATTCAGTATTCTCTTTTTCATATTTACTTAACGTACAACAGATTTTTTAGGGGTGCAAAAATATTTATTTTCTACAAACTATTTGACATTTATAGATAATGTTGATAAGAATTTAATTAAGGGCAAGTACTGCATCTGCATGGAATGATGACACTCGTGAAAAATGCAACATTTTTGTCCTGTCAAATGTTGGAACAATGATTTTCTTGTCTTTTTTTCTTTTTCTTTTTAAATAAAAACTTAATTACAGTGTTTTCAGCCAGTATATAGAGGTAGCATGACCACGATTCGCTTATAAACATTTTACTAGTTTTTATTTCATATTCTTTACTTTTTTTTATAAGACATCCGAATATTAAAAACTGATCCAGTATATACTTAATAAATTGGACCCACTTGACCCCATTTGTACAAATTATTTCATTTGTTAGGTTCAGATATTATAGGTCAAGGGGCTCTTCCTCAAATAGTAAGTGAAACAGTAAAATAAAAATATGATTGAGAAGCGAATCAAACAAATCCACACAAACTTAGCGAACTTCTTTAAGCTCAATTCGACGGATTTGATTTTTAAAAAGTTATAATTTTATGTGTAAAATATCAAACTATATGAGTTTGATCGAGTCTGGCTAGATCTGCAGGACTCAGATTAATTAGTTTATTCATTTAAAATTTAATCAAATTAAGTTAAAATAGTATTTCAAGCTCAATTTTAATAAACAGTAAATATTTATCTTTATTAGTTCTTAAAATTTTGAGTTTGTATGCTTTGGTTTACTAAGTTTCAAAATTTACAGATATGGCTTTAGTGTTAATCTGTTTCAAATAGTCCCTGATCAATAATTTTTTTTTCTTGATAATATTGCCACAAAAATTCCTATGATTGGTTTTAAAAGATGTTGTCGCAATGTTACTAAATAAAAATATATTTCCTAATTGCATACTTAGTGCATTTCAATCATATTTGTAAAAAGAGGTTGTTAGGTGCATTAACTTCAAACAAAATAGTAACATTAAAAATTTATTTGTTATTTTTAAAAGTTTAGAATTAAAATGACACATATTCAAAATTTTACCAAATAAACATGGCATTTGATCTTAAATTAAAAAGGCAATCCAAGCTTGAACAATATGTCAATATCTTATCGAGCCTGACTTTTGCTTGTTTAGGACGGCAGATGCAAGATTATTGTGGATGATTCGAGTCAGTCTTCACTCTCATTAAGTGTTTTGGCCTTGAAGCTTGATTTAAGTAAAGCTTATGATAGAGTTGAGTGGCCTCTGTTGTGGACGTAGCAAGTCAGACTGAAGAGATAGAGCTTCTCCCCAAGCAAGTTGAAAAGATAGCTCATGTCGGGGTATCCCGGTCGGGCAACGAACTCGAACATGCCCTTCTAATTCAGTACCTACAAGAGAATGCCGATGTTTTTGCGTGGAGCGCAAACGATTTGATTGGAGTCAACCCGACCATCATATCACATCACCTCAATGTCAACCCCTCATTTAAGTCAGTTAAGCAGAAGTTGCGCACCCAAAGCGTCAAAAGGAATTAAATCATCAAGAAGGAAGTTAACAAATTACTAGATGCCGGTTATATTACCCCAACCAAGTACATAGATTGGCTTTGCAATGTGGTCCTAGTGCCCAAAACAGGGGGCAAATGGCACATGTGTAATGATTTCACCGATCTAAACACGACATGCCATAAAGATCTGTATCCATTACCTTGCATCGACCAACTAGTCGGCTCAACTACTGGGTGCAAACTGATGAGTATGATGGATGCCTTCTGGGTATTATCATATTTTTATGGCGCCTGAGGATGAGAAAAAGAGTGCTTTCATAGTCGTGAAGGGTATCTACTGCTTTCGTGTAATGCCCTTTGGACTTAAAAATATAGGGCCCACTTATCAGAGATTGGTGAATCGTGTATTAGAGAAAGAAATTGACAAAACTATGGAGGTCTACGTCGATGACTTTATCATCTGAAGTCGAAAGTTATGTGACCATCTGGAAGATCTGGGTCGAGCATTCAATTATTGAGGCGATGCAACTTGAAGCTCAACCCGAACAAATGCACATTTAGCGTCGAGAGAGGCAAGTTTTGGGGCTACATGGTGAGCTGAAGAGGGATCGAGGCTAACCCCAAAGAAGAGTAACGCCATTCGATATATTTCTAGCCCAAAGATGATTCAGGAAGTTCAATGTCTACTTGGGCAAATCATTTCTTTCAACAGATTCATATCTAGGTTGACCGAGAATAGCCTCCCCTTTTTCAAAATTTTAAGAAACATCAAGGAGTTCAACTGGATAGACGAGTGCGAGCAAGCATTCGAGGCTTTGAAGAATTACCTCGAGTCACCTCCTTTGCTGGCGGAGCCCGAGTTGGGGAAATGTTGTACCTTTTCTTAGTCATTTTGAGTGTGGCCATTAGCTCTATCTTTGTTGTAGTTCAAGAGACAAAGTACATGCCGGTCTATTATGTGACCAAAATTCTACACGGTGTGGAGACTCGATATATGGAGATCAAGAAATTTGCATTGGTTTTTATGCATACCGCCTGAAAGTTAAAGTCATACTTCCAGGCTCATTCGATCATAGTACTTACCGAAACCATTAAGGCAAGTTCTTGAAAGCCAGATATATTGGGAAGGTTAACCAAGTGGGCCAAGAGAGAAAGCATATGCCGGACTATTATGTGAGCAAAATTCTGAACGGTGCAGAGGCTCGATATATGGAGATCGAGAAATTTGCATTGGTTTTGATGCATACCACCCGAAAGTTAAAGTCATACGTCCAGGCTCATTCGATCATAGTACTTACCAAAACCATTAAGGCAAATTCTTGAAAAGCTAGATACATCAGTAAGGTTAACCAAGTGCGCCATTGAGTTGGGACAGTTCGACGAATTGTTTTAGTCTCGAATGGCCTACTAATCATAGGTTTTGGCCAATTTTCTGATAAAAAATAAAGCCTACTTGATCGTCAAAGAATCGAGTCATTGGATCCTCTTGGTTGATGGCTCATCGACCACATCTAGGGGTGTTGGAGTATTCCTGAGGAATACTGAAGGAAATGACCTCGATTTTTCCATCTATTTTGGATTTCCTGCAACCAACAATGAGGCCAAGTATGAGGCCCTCATAATCGGGTAAAAGATTGCGAAAGAGCAGGGGATCAAAAAATTTTCAGCTTTCACCAACTAGCAGCTGGTGGCAAATTAATTCGAGGGAGCTTATGAGGCGAGGGAGGAATCGATGGTGAAGTATCTAGAGAAGGTGAAGACCCTAGCCAAGGGATTCAAGTGATTTAAACTAGAACAATTCTCCCGAGAGGGGATGAAAGGAATGATGTACTCTCAAAAGTAGCAAACAAATTGTGAGGAACAAGAGATCGGTTGATCACATTCCTAACGAACTTAACTCAATCAATCGCCGCGAAGGGCGATGCAGTCCTAAGCATCGACCCAATGGAACCATGCTGGTTGGACGAGATGGTACTTTACTTGAGAGATGGGGTTATTCCCAAAAATAGAGCAAAAAGATATTGTCTAATGGCTCGATAAGCTAGTTATGTGCTCGACCCAGAGGGAAAGCTTTTCAAGAGATCGTATCAAGAGCCGGCCAAGAGATGCCTTCGACCTTCCCAAGCCAAAAAACTTCTTGAGGAGGTACATGCTGGATCTTGAGAAAATCATGTAGAAGGAAAAACATTGGCAAAAAAGATTGCTTGAAGCGGATACTACTAGCCGACCATGGTGAGAGATTCAATAAATTTTGTGAAAATATGTCCTAGTGTCAAAGAGATGCCAATCTTACACATCAACATCTGAGAGAATTGATACCAATCGACATAGCTTGGCCTTTTGACCAGTGGAGAATCGACATAGTGGGTCCTTTCCCATTTGCTCCTAGGCAGCGCCGATTTGTCATCATGTGTATTGAGTACTTGTCCAAATGGGTCAAAGCAGCATTGGTTCTGAAGATCACCTTCCAAGTAAGACATGGTTCTTGTGAGAAAACATTAATTATCGGTTTGGGATGCCGAGGATATTAATCTGTGATAACGGGCCTCAATTCTAGAGTGTGTATTTCAAGAAATTTTGTGCCAATAAAGGCATCAGCTTGAGATTTACCTCAGTCATCATCCTCTAGAGAATGACCAGACCGAGGTGACCAACAAGATTATAGTGAAAAATTTGAAGACCAGGCTTGATGAAAAGAACGGAGCTGGGGCTGAAGAACTCGATGGGGGTGTTATTGGCTTACCGAACTACACCTCGAATGGCTACCGGGAAACTCCTTTCTCTATGGTCTGTGGGTCGGAAGCCGTGATACCTCCTAAATTGATACATCAAATAGCCTGAGTATCCCTCTACCAACTGGATCAAATTTAAGAGAATCAACAATTCAAGCTGGACATCATAAAGGAGAAGAGAGAACAAGGGTTTCATCGAATGCAGCAATATCGAGCATCCGTAGATCAAAGCTACAATAAGAAAGTTCTGATTCGATAATTTCAACTTGAAGATCTAGTCCTCAAACGAGTTGACTTAACTAAGCACGTGGGTAAGCTCGACACTAACTCGGATAGGCCCTATCAAATTGTGAAGATCGGGAAAAACCATGTGACGCCCCGCTCTACAGTTTTCCAGGTATGACGTCACACGTGAGTTCAATTTTGTAATTTTGTGAATTATGTGATTAGCATGCGTACGTGTCAATGTGGATTTAATTTTAATACGTGCACATTAGAATTCAATTAATTGTTCTTGGGCTCAATCGCCCAATATTAACTAGAGTGTTTTAACTAGAGTGTTTTGGCCCCCGTGGCTACTTTGAGCTTGGGAATTCGAATTCAAATTCTGACCCCATCATTGAATTCGTTTCGAATATCTAGATTTAATTTTATTAACCGTTTAATTTTCTAAAGCCGTTTGATAGCCCTACCATTTTAAAATTCGATCCTTCCGAACCGGAGCTTTTGACCTGACCCGTTTTGTCCGACCCATTTCACCCTTAAAGACTGAAATCCCTCTTTCGCTCCTCACTTGAAGGATCAGCAGCAGCAAGAGAAGAAAAGGGAGAGAATTTCTTCATTTTTGGTCCTCAAGCTTTTGAGCTTAAGCTTTCGACATCCAACCGTTCGATCAACGATCCAAGGTAAGATTTATATCCTTCTCATTACGTGCTTCGATTCTACGTGCCGTTTATGCCTATGTGATTTGGAGAAGATGGATGAATAGTAGGGGTTTAGTATTTTGGGTGCTCGGGCTCATTTCGAAGTCCAATTTGTGCTCTTATGTGTTCTATATGTGTTATTGGATGTTAAATATTTATTTTGTGTTGTTTCTTGGGGTGTTGGATGATTTTTGGGGAAGTTGGGAACCTTTCCACATTGAAATCCCCATGGCTGGAGCTCAGTCACGCCCGCGACCGATTTGTGTGTAAAAATGGCCGCGCCCACGACCATCAACTTGAAGGTTTGAAAAATTAGGGTCGCGGTCGCCACCAGTTTTCAGTGTAAAATTGTAGCGGCCGTGACGTACCCATAAGTGCTCGATTTTGGCTGAAATTTTAACTGTAGAAACTTCTTTAAGTGTAAAGCATTCTCCAAATGGTTTCACCTCAAAATTCATTGTGTTTTGTGAGATAGAACCATTTCTTTTTAGCGTCACCACTTCACCAACAAACTGCATTCGTTCAACTTCGTGCCTACTCCATTTTCGCCTCGCTTTGAACCATGATTCGAGCTACCCACCATTTTAAAGGTCTATGTGTATAATTTCATTTCCAATAAGCAAAACTTAATTCTCATTTCTCAAACTCAAGTTATGATTGTTTTCCCACAATTTGTCCGTTTTGAAAATCTGTCAGATTTTGCTCGTTTGTACTCGGAACCCTTTTTCATGTTTTCATTCCGTTTTTCTCATATCTTTCCACCTCCAAACTTGATCCTATCCTGTTTTATTATGCTTATATGTTTGTATTTGTTCTCCTATGCTCTTTATGTTACTCAAGTAATGTGAATTGTTTGCCCGAAACATATTTGCACTTTGTTATGTACCCCTAC
>JBBMKE010000001.1:23566591-23580097 GCA_037834125.1 Lippia alba | reverse complement strand
GAAGGCCATGACTAGTTGTATAATATGAATTTTTGGAGCTCGTAGCTCACTGTACATGCTTTAATGATAATGCTTCCTCTTCCTTAGCTTTACTTTAATTCTTGTTGTTGATTGGTTATAATTTGGTTCAAGGGTTAGCCCGTCTAGCATAGCGAGTGTGTGGAGCCTCTGTTCACCGTGATTTGATTCGTGTATGGATTGCCTATTTCATATGCGGGTCGGGGTCTCCGTGCCGGGGATGTGGCGCCTCACATTCGAAAGTTATATCCTTAAGTGCTATCAGAGCTTTGGGTTGCAAAACCCGGCTCTAGTGTAGTGTGGGTCAGTCTAGGTCTCACGACTTAGGAATTAATTAACAATGTGTTGCATTTGTTTCACTTATATGCTTCTATGATTAAAATTCACCGAATTGTGTACATTCTCGTGTATGGACTAAAATGCACACATTCTCTGTGTTTCTTGAACAGAATACCTCCCAGAAGATATAGAGAGAGATCTCTATAGCGACGTCATCGCCGTGATCGTACTCCTACCCCACCGGCTCCACCACAAATGAATATGGATCACTTTATGGACGCTGTGTATAATTATGTAGAATAGAGAAGGGCTCAAGCAGCTCCACCGCCGCCACCACCACCTGAACAACCGGTTGAGCAACTCCATCTTCCAAATAACCATAGAGACCCCCATGGAATATTTCTGAGCTACAATTCTCTGAGGTTCTCTAGTTCCATTGATGATGCAGTTTCTGAGGGTTGGTTGACCTGGATAGAGAATATTTAGCGTCCGGCAGTTTACGGACTAAAAGAAAGTTCAGTTTACAGTCTTTCAGCTTGATGGGAAGCTTATGATTGGTGGGAGAGGACCAAGGAAAAATTGGAAGTGGATGGAGAAGAGGCAACATGGGAAGTCTTTACTCGAGAGTTCAGGGAAAGCTTCGTATCGGAGGTGGTGAGGGACCGAAAAGAATAGGAGTTTATGGATCTGAAGCAAGGAACACATACAGTTTCACAGTACCTTATTATCTTTGACAAGCTCGGGAAATATGCCTCCTACATCACCCCCGACGAAAATTGAAAGGCGAGAAAATTTATAACAGTGTTAAGGAAGGACCTCAGACATGGCCAGTCGGGGCACAACTATGTATCCTTCGCCGACACGGTGCAGAGAGCATTGGAACATGAAGAGGAGTTCAAAAAGAAAGACCCGGTTGTTCTGAGGATATTCACGGGACAAGGATCCGGACCAAGCACGGGAAAGAGGCCCATGGTTCAAGCTCCTAGCGCGGCTCGACTAGCTCAATCTCCTTGTACTCATTGCGGTGGACCATCTCATAATTATTACAACTGTCGGATGAGATTGGGGCTATGTCTTATTTACGGGAAAGGTGATCACCGAGCCAATGTATGTCCCGACAAGACTCCGGGATTTCAAAGGGGGCACTAAGGCCAACGATACAAGCACGTACGAACGCCCTTGAGGGTCAAGAGCAAGATGTGGAGGTGGACCCTACCGCCGTAGTTGAAGGTACTATATACATTCATGACATGAACATTCATGCACTTTTCGATCCGGGTACCACACATTCTTTTATTTCGTATGATCTAGTTGATTCTCTGTGCTTGCCTGCTCTTTCTTTAAATACTTGTTTCTTGGTGAGGTCCCCTATTGAAAGTAGTCTCGAGACCGACTGGGTTGTTTAGAATTATCCAGTGGGGTTGGAAGGGAAAGTTTATCCGGCGAATTTAATTGTTATGCTTATGAAGAGATATAGGGTGATTTTGGGCATGGATTGGTTGTATAAGCATCGGGCTTTAGTGTATTTCTTTGCTAAGAGGATTAAACTGGATGGAGAATCGATTACGGGTGTTGGTTCGAATGTGGGTCCACTCTTATCTTTTACAGAGGCTTATCGATTGTAATGCAAGGGTGCTACCGGGTTTGTTGCTTATATCCTTAACAAGCCAAATGATCAAGCAAAGTTTGAAGATACCACGGTTATAAAGGAATACCCGGATGTGTTTCCAGAGAGCCTAAGTATTTTGCCTCCCGATCGAGAAATCGAGTTTGTGATAGATCTTTATCCGGGGTCAGAACTATATTATAAGGCACCTTACCAAATGGAAATGACAGAGTTTAAGGAGTTAAAGATTCAACTTGAGGAATTATTGAAGGTTAGGTATATTCGACCGAGTTCGTCGCCATGGGGCGCTCCTGTTCTTTTTGTTAAGAAGAAAGATAGATTGTTGACAATGTGCGTAGATTACCAGGAATTGAATAAGATGACCATCAATAATAAGTACCCACTACCCCACATTGAAGATTTGTTCGATATTTTACAAGGATCAGGCGTGTACTCGAAGTTAGACTTGAGACAAGGGTATTATCAGCTTAAAATCCGGGAAGAGAATATTCCAAAGGCGGGATTTAACATCCGGTACGGGCATTACGAGTTTGTGGTCATGCCATTTGATTTAACTAATGCCCCGGTGGCTTTCATGGATATGATGCATCGAATTTTCCTTCCCTACCTCGATAAATTTGTGATTATTTTCATCGATGACATATTTGTGTATTCAAGGACTCCAGAAGATCATGCTCGACATCTCAAGTTAGTTCTGGATACGTTGAGAGAACATCAGCTATTTGCAAAGTTTAGTCAATGCGAATTCTGGATCGACCGAGTGACTTTCTTAGGCCATATCATTTCTAGTAAGGGGCTTGATGTTGATCCTTCTAAGATCGAAACAGTTTTACAATGGCAGAGTCCAGAAAATGCTTCCGATGTAAGGAGTTTCTTGGGTCTGGCAGGTTACTATCTAAGATTTGTAAAGGATTTTTCAAAGATTGCTGCTCCTTTGACCCGCTTAATGAAAAAGGAGGTAAAATTCGAATGGGATGAAGAATGTGAAGCCAGTTTTTTGTTGTTGAAGGATAAATTGACCTCAGCACCGGTGTTAGCTCTTTTTGAAGGAATGGAAGGTTATACAGTTTACGCGGACGCCTCGAAGAAAGGCTTGGGATGTGTGCTAATGCAACATGTGAAGGTGATTGTTTATGCCTTAAGGAAGTTAAAAGACCATAGACATAATTATCCCACACATGACCTCGAGTTAGCTGCAGTGGACTTTGCTTTAGGGAAATGGAGACATTATCTGTATGGAATTTCATTTGAGATCTTCACCGACCACAAGAGCCTCCAATACTTATTCTCTCAGAAAGATTTAAACAAGAGGCAAAGGCGTTGGCTAGAATTTCTTGAAGATTATGATGGTACGGTCAAGTATCACCCCAACAAGCCAACGTGGTCGTAGATGCGCTAAGTAGGAAGGCGTATCTAGTGTAATAGTGGGAGAAGAAGTTAAAGATGAGTTAGAGCCTATCAAGATAAAGGCTCGTGTCTTTAATATTTCCATATAACCAGTTCTTAGGGAAATATTAATTGAGGCGCAAAGAGTTGATCCTATGGTTCATAAATTGGCAGAGAAAGCTAGAGCGGATCCCGAGTGTCCATTTGGGTTCGATTATACCGGACTTTTGAGGTTTAAGACTAGGGTGGTCGTACCTGATGAACTGGAATGGCTCATTATTGAAGAAGCTCACTAACCAACTTATTCGATACATCCCAGAGGGAATAAGATGTACAAGGATTTAAAAGCAGTATTATTGGTAGAATGGATTGAAACGGGATGTGATCAATTTCGTGAAACACTACATGACTTGTCAGATTGTAAAAGTAGAACTTTAGAAGCCATCTGGGCTACTTCAGTCGTTGCCTATTCCAGAGTCAAAGTGGGAATAGGTAGTGATGGATTTTTTTTCGGGTTTACCAAGAGTGAAGGGTGGCTATGATAGAATTTGGGTTATAATGGATCGTCTGACCAAGTCCGCTCACTTTCTGGCTATACAGATGTCCTATAAGATCAATAAGCCAGCCAAGATTTATTTTGATGAGATTGACAGGCTTTATGGAGTACCGGTGAGTATAGTGTCCAATCGGGACCCGAGATTTACTTCAAGGCTTTGGCAAGAACTTCAAGAGGTTTTGGGATCGAGATTACAATTTAGTACGACATTCCATCCTCAAACCGACGGATAATCAGAACGACTAATCAGATATTTGGAAGACATGTTGAGAGCTTGCGCCTTGGACTATCAGAATTCGTGGCATGAACAATTGCCATTAATCGAGTTTGCTTATAACAATAGCTATCAAGAGTCGATAAAGATGGCTCCTTATGAAGCTCTCTATGGATGTAAGTGCAGATCTCCATTGTTCTTCGACTTGGAAGAGTGGAATTGGACCAAGCAGAAAGGTGTGAAAAGAGGGGAGAAGAAAGAGAAACCTTCCAAGGCTGTATAGGATGCGATAGAAAAGGTCCAAGTAATCAGACAACGGATGAAAGCGGCACAAGACCGACAGAAAAGATATGCCGATCATCGTAGAAAGAATCTTGAATTTGAAGTTGGGGATAGAGTCTTCTTAAAGGCTTCTCCACGGAAAGGGTTTATGAGGATCGATAAAGGAGGAAAGTTGAATCCAGCCTACCGGTAAATGAGGAAAGTTGAGTCCAAAATCTTTGGTAAATGAGGAAAGTTGAATTTAGGGCCGTTTCAGATTTTGGAGATGATTGGAGATACAGCCTACCGTTTGGATTTGCCGCCTAATATGACTGAAATTCATAATGTCTTCCATGTCTAGCAACTTCATAAGTACTATCAAGATGAATCCGAGGTTTTGCCAATTGAAGCGGTAGAGGAAGTTGAACTTGAGCCGAACCTTACCTTCATTCAGAACCCAATCAAAATTTTGGACCAAAAATTTCGAGAATTGAGCAATTGGCGAATCCCACTCGTCAAAGTTTTATGGAGAAATGATCAAACAGAAGAAGCGACATGGGAGACATGGGAGAAAATGAAAAGGTTATACCCCGAGTTCTTTCCGATCAAACAAGAGAATCCGAGGACGGATTCTTTTTAAGGGGGGAAGGTTGTAACGTCCTGGATTTTCATCCGTACAGTTATAGATTATGTGATACTATGTGCGTATTAAAATTTATATTTATTTACATATTTCTTAATTTATTTTGAAGTATTTCAATTTCTTTACAAATTTTGAATTATTTGAATGAATTTAAATTCAAATATTTGATCTTGAACGAGCATGATCAACGTTTTTGCATGTCGAAACCTTATGAGTTCAATTCTGAATTTCGTGAAATTCGAGTATGTGTTAGTTTTATTTTCTATAATCGTGTATATGTGTTCGGATTATAATTTGGAACTCGTTTGGAACCCCGAAACCATCCCGGAAACCACACTCGCGCCTAAATCACCCCGCACCCCAGTAAAATGACCATAAAGCCCTCCATACATAATCAAATTACATGAAATTTGACTCCATGTGCCCCTTATTCATACCCCTATCAGCCTTAACCAATTTCATTTCAATTTAAACTTTCCAAACGCTCCAAAATCTGAGCCAAAACATGATCCAAGAATAGAAGGAAATTTGGCACTATTTATCATCCCTTCCATTGATCAACTACCTCCATCTGTTTTTTTCTTGAATATTTGAGTATGGATTATTGCATGGCATCACTCCCTCTTTCTTTTAAGCTATTATATGCATGATGAGGTTGAGGTTTGCTATGGTTTTGGTCATATGGACATATATGAGGGTTTGAAGCCCATTCTTGATCAAGCATGTTCCCTTGTCACTTTCTTGTATTTATTTAATGGAATTTGATCCTTGAGCATGTATTTATGATTGTATGGATTCATATTTTTGTGTAGTTGAGGCATTCATGAGTTGCCATTAATGAATTTTGAAAGAAATTTGGTGAAATGATCATATATCCCATCTCTTGCCTTAGTTCTTGTTTGAGCTTGTTTCCTTGCATGAATGGGACTTGATTTATGGATATTTTGGTGTTGGATCATGCTTGATTGAGTTGCCTAAGTGTGGGATTTTATTTTGAAGTGTTAACCCCTGTTTTGGCCAAGCTTTTCGCAGTAGGGGAGTTCCCACGCCCGTGGGAATTTTCCTCAAGAAAAATCTATGGGAGTGGAAGAGGCTGAAGTTACTACCTCATTTTCTTCTAAAGCTTCACGCCCCGTGGGAAATTTTAGGGAGAATAATCCAGGAGTGTGGAAGCTTGGCAGTGATCACAGACTTGGTTTTTCGTGCTTTGTTTCTCGTTCACTCAGTCATTCCCGCCCCTAACTTGATCCAAATGTGTTTTATTCATGTTTGTGAGTGTGTATTGCTATGATATTAGTTCTTGGGGCTTGAATTGATATGAGTTATGTTTCATGTACGTGATATTTGGTTCATGTATGAATTTGGACTTCAAGTGAAGTAAAATGTGCATGATATGATCTTGAATGAACGTGAATGATTAAATTGGTACATGAATGCATCATTATGAACTTATTTGATCTCATATGCATCTCATGACATATGCATGATGTTGTCGTACATCATATATGGTCCTCATGCATTTCACTTCACTTTCTTGTCACAAATACCGGTCCTGTCGGAGGCGAGGGCGATTCTTGAGCTCCTTGTTACCCTTTTGTCTTGTGTAAGGTGGGTTTTTGTTTTATTAGGTACAATGACTCGGTATATCCTTTATGTGCAAAGTTTTGAGCCAAAACTAAATATATATATATATCGAGTCTTCTTTCGAGTAAATGATTTTGAACGTAGAGCCCTTTTTACTTGATATCCTACCAAATGTTTTGGTGAGAGCATGAATGTACACGGGTCCCGGGGACTTAGGGTGAGTGGCTATCTGGGAAGGCAAGGGCCGACGGTGATCCCTCATGCTAGTTCCAACCAATTACGGCGAAACCGACCTCGTTAGGAGTTTTAACGAGGAAAGGCTAACTGGGCTTTTGGGGATTCATGTACCCCACTGGCCATAATGAATGGATGGCCGGGTCTTGCAAACCTGTCCATCACCCGAAGGAAGAAGTTGTATAGGAACGAATGTTAATGGATTCGTATATATGTGCACAAAAGAATGATTGCATGATAACGCATAAACGAATGATTAATGATTACACATGAGGAGAAGGTTGGAGATTCTACACGCCCACTCGCCGGCCATGTATGACCAAATGAATAATCGAATGTGATTGTTATAATCCCATTGATGCTTTCTTATCTTGCGCGCTTGGGAAATTGTTGCAAAACTTCAAATGGGATTATGACTTGCATGTATGTGTTTTAATACCGCAACATTTACATATTATACCCTATTTTATACCCATCAATCCCTTTCGGATTGAATCCGTTGTTGTTTTAGTCTTTTAGTGCAGATTTTGGTTCGTGTTAGGGCGGAATACAAGTCTAGGGAGTCTTATGTTTGGGTCTAGCATGTGGTTTTGTATTACACACACTCATATTATTTTTATATCATGTACAGTTTAATGTTTATACACTTGAGGCTGTAAAGGCCATGACTAGTTGTATAATATGAATTTTTGGAGCTCATAGCTCAATGTACATGCTTTAATGATAATGCTTCCACTTCCTTTACTTTACTCTGATTCTTGTTGTTGATTGGCTATAATTTGGTTCAAGGGTTAGCTCGCCTAGCATAGTGAGTGTGTGGAGTCCTCGTTCACCATGGTTTGATTCCTGTATGGATTTTCCATTTCATATGTAGGTTGGGTCTCGGTGCGGGGGATGTGGCGCCTCACGTTCAGGCATTACATGCAGGTTTCTTGTTGGTCTAGGTCTAGTGGCATTCATACATTTCTGCTTTTATTTTGTATCGTTATGAATACTTGGAACTTTTGTATATCCATTTTGTTAAGCCTTGCTGGCTATTTGTAAATGTTATGTGAATTATGATATATATATATATATATATATATATAAAGTTATGTGATGTTTCGGTTTTATTTTGTTACTTCCGCGCACTGAGTCTTTGTTTAGTATAGCTCCGCCTAGCTTAGTGTGTGAGTGGTCACCGTTCACTAGGATTTGGATTTGGGTACGGACTTTATTTAGTGACTGGATTCGGATCATCGTGCAGGGGATGTGGTTCGTATGTGTGCGGTGCTACATCTCTTGAGTGGTATCAGAGCGCAGTTGGAAAATGGGGCTCTAGTGTCGTGTGGGTCTATCTAGGTTGTACGGCTTAGGACTACATGATTATTTGAATTATGTGACTTGACTACTTGAATATTTGACTACTTATTTACTTAATTGTTTTATTAATCGTATACATGAACATACACTAACCTACATACATCCATATTGTTTGAATTTGTGAATTTCACCATGCCTCCAAGATGCCGAGATCGTGACCAAACTCCGGACCTTAATCAACCACCTCCGCCACCACCTTTGAATACGGAAAATATAGTACAAGCCTTTCTTAACCAATTGCAAAAAAATCAAAGGAATCTGACACCACTGGTTGAAGGGCAAGAAACCTCCAATGTATATAAGGAATTCCGAAATAATAATCCCCCTAAATGGTATGGAGGTGACAATATCAAAGCGGAGGAGTGGCTATCAAAAATCAAGTGTATTTGGGAGATTTGTTTGAGGAGTTCCCAAGACAAGGCTATTTGTACGGGTCGGTTCGTGCAAGAACAAGCGGCGACATGGATTAAAGGAGTTCGAGCTAAAATAGATAGAACCAGAAGGGAATTCAATTGGGAGACTTTTGTGCAAGAACTCCATGAGAAGTATATTCCCTTGAGTGCACAAGAGCGAAGGCTTCAAGAGTTCAATGATTTGAAGCAAGGCAACCGGATTGTGGAGGAATATATTTTGGAGTTTGAGAGATTATCTCCGTATGCTACTCACATCACCGACCATGAGTCTCACAAAGCCAGTCATTTTCTCCATGGGCTTAGGCATGAAATTTAACTGGCTCTCCAAGCCGTCAATGTAGCACCTCGTACGAAAGGCACCACAACCCCCGCACCATAAGACTAGCTCACATATGAAATGGGTAGTCCAAGCATGAACCGGTCTCATAGCGAATGGTTGAAATTAAAAATAAGTCCCTGGCTAGGTGAAATCTAACCCTATACCAATTAAATTCAAGAACAAGATGAGTGCAATGTGGAAGCAAATGATATCAAATAAAAACAACAAGAGCTCACGGGCTCTAGATAAATAACAATGGGCTACAAGACCTATTTAAAACAATTACATGCAATGGCCACGGGCCTAAAGTAAGTACATGAATCGGCACGGCCAACAACAATAATCATAAATCATGCAATGGCGTATAGTCCCATTTAAATAAACGATACAATTTTAAAAGTGATAATGTAATAATGAGACTCAAGTATACAAGTGAAACTTGGAAGAAAACCTAGACTCGACTCCCGCCTAGCAACACCTGCAAGAAAACTGAGGAGGGGAAAGGGGGTCAGTCTCTAGAAGACTGAGTGAGCAGGAGGTATACATATATATAGAAACATGCACATGTAAGTCAAAACCCGAGCAAGGTTTTAGTTGAAGTTAGTTCCCACGAAAAGGGCATGAAAATGACTATCAATGCTCGGACATTACAACTAAGTCAGTTTATAAATACTTTCATTAATTGCTTGATTATTAGGCTCGGCGAGTGAGCGTGCACAATTCTCCAACCTTATTCCGACCGTGTACAATAAACGTGATAATTAATGAAAACGTGATCATGCAAGCATTATTCATTACAATCGTTCGTTACGTTCATTCATTCATAACATTCGTACATAAAATATTTTCCAACCTTCTTTCCTCGGGTTGATGGTCAGCTGCAGACCCGACCCATCCAATTGTTACGTGTCGAGACAGGGGCTCATGACTCCTACCCATTCCTTTGCGTGGATAAACCACCCGCTCAAGAATACCCCACCTTCCGGCCACCTAAGTCGCGTGAAGGTATTCTCAAAGGGTACCATGTGTGAGAGAGGCTACCCGACGGCCCAATACCATTCCGGACCTCACCACACATTTCCCCAGGCCCAATAATATGATCATGGCATGCTTTATCTCGCCAAAATATTAAAAATCATTAGAACGTTCAATACATTAATACAATTCATTTCTTGAAAATATTTACTCGATAAGAATTTACTCGATGACTTTACTCGAAAACGATATATAAATATAATAGGGTTTTAGGTCAAATCATTTTGCATACATTTGTAGGGTTTAATACATAACTAGAACGGAAAACACCTTCACCTGAAAAGCTACAAGACAATAACTTGAGTAATACGGGTGCCTATTCAATCCGGAAGTCTCCACTCTGCAGATGAACTGTACAAGAACAAGATTAACGTGTACTCATGAGAAATGACTAAATATGAAACCATATAGGACACACGGCATTCATATGTGGTGTTCGTGTCAAGATATGAGATGATATACATGCATTTGGGAATTATAAAATGATATGCCATGGCATGATTGTGTCCATGAGTACAATTAATGCTCCACAATAAAATAGGCATTTAATTCAAGTAAAAAATTCATATAAATCACATACGAGAGTCAAGCGAGCGAAAGAAATGCAAGAAAATGGGTTTTGGCAGGTTTTGGCAAAAGTCGACAATTTTCGAAAATGCGCAACCTGTAGGAAAATGGGCATAACTTGAGATTGAGAAATGGGAATTGGGATTTGTTTCTTTGAAATGAAATTAGTCACATAGGGATTTCCAAATATGTATGGCTTGAATCTTGTTTCAAAGCGAGGAGAAAATGGCATAGGTCCAAAGTTGGGTGAATGCAGTTTTTCAAAGAAATGGCAAGGTAAAGTTTCGACGGCTATATCTCAGTTCTCAAATAATATTTTAAGATGATTCAAATTAGAGAATACTCTAGACTCAATGTAGTTTCTGTGTTAAAATTTCAGGTCATTTCAAGCACGTATAAAGGAGAAACGGCCGTTTGAAAAATGCCCTGAAAGCAGAAATGGGCATTTGGAAACTCTTGGGTTGAAATTTCTGGGAACCCAAACGGGCATTTGGAAAATGAACTGCAGGGCCAAACAGGCGTTTGGGAGCTCTCGGGTTGAAATTCTGGGGAGCGAAACGGACATTTGGGAAATGAACTAGGGGGCCAAACGGCCGTTTCGGAAGGCCTGAAACGAAAATAAATAGGGCTAAAACAGGGGAAGGGGGTCATGGGAAAAGGCTCCCAAGCCTCTCTCAACTCAAATCAATCACCAAGAAACACCTAAATACATCATAATACAGGTTATAACACATATATATCACATAGAAACAAGTATGAACCAAGAAATCAACAAACCCGTCAAATATACACAAAGATATACGTTCACAATATACACACATATCGCCCAAATCAACCAAGGAATGAAAGAGGTCTTACCAGAGATGGAACGAGGGTGTCGAGATGAGCTCGTGGTGGTCTTGGATCATTGGATTCCTTGCTGGATGTGGTGGAGCTAGCATTTCCCATTTTTTTCTTGATTTCTTGCTTCTCTTGACCTCGGAGTGGAGATGTAGAGAATGTGATGGTGATGATGATGAAGATGATATTCTTGATGCTTGATGATGAATTGTCACTCCCTTTCCAAACCTTGATGAATGCTTGAGTGATGGATGAAGATGAAGAAGGAGGAGAGAAAAGGGTTTCTCTTGTTCTTGAAATTGAAATGAAGGTGAAGAAATGAGATGAAGTGTGGGAGTGATGGGGTTGGTGAAGGGTATGAGTTAAAGTGTGTATATGTATATATGATATGTAATAAAGTTGAGAGTGTATGTATATGTGTATATTGTATAAAGTTGATAGTATATGTATATGTATAATATTTGAATTCTCTTGTGTATGTATATGTGTATATTGTATAAAGTTAATATGTATATGTATATGTATAATATTTGAATTCTCTTGTGTATGTATATGCTTAAGATATAAGAATATGTATACATATTATATATAATGTTTGAAATGAAATAAAATATGTATAATGTATTGTATGAGATTTTATGAAATATTGTGTGTTGTGATATTTGTGTGGTTGTCTCGAATTGAAATACGCCTGGGTTAGAACTAAGTTTCTGAATTAAATAAAAGGGATATGAGACGGGTTCGAAAATTTACAAGAGATAAAGGTCTGAGGCTCAAAAAGGAATAATGTGCACGTGTGATTAATTAAAACGAACAAACAATTAGTTAGACACACAAGTATTCACAAATAAATCACCTAAAGAATTAATTAAATATATAATTCACGTAATTCACATAACTATTGGTCTGACCACACTCATGATGTCGTACCTGGTCAGTCTTGAAAACACGGGGCGTCACAACCTCTCCCCCTTAAGAAGGACCTGTCCTCAGATCCCATGCCTCGAGTTCTGGACTCTTAACAAAACTCTCTGTGTTCATCCCAGGCGGGGTTCGCGACATCCCCATAGAAATTAGTTCAGAGAGGGTCTTCAAACAACAGGGGTCTTAACTTCGTCGAAGGAAAGACTCATTCTCGAACTCAATCTGGTGTTAAGTGAGCAGCTCGGTTGGACTAGTACAACAAGAGGGTCCAAAGGATTCAATTCTCATTACTTGAGTCTACTACGACCTAACTCTTGGGGTTCGGTTTGAAATAAGTATGGTGCCTCAACAACCACAGTCACAACCATGAACCTAACCGAACTCTCAATGTCTCCAAGTTTAGGTTCAATGTTGGGTAAATCGAACCATTCTTGATCAACTTCTCAGGTGTTTAATATACTTGGCTCCATAGGATCTCCACGACCTTTGTCTCACCAGAAAGCTTAAATGTAGCGCCCGGCACGCGTGACGCCACATCCCCCGCACCTAGACCCCCACCCGGTCATGAAATGGAAGTCCATGCCCGGATCCGAATTTAAGCGAACGGGGACACAACACACACGCTAGGCTAGGCGGGACTAACCCTTGAACCAATTTAACAACGAGACTTGAAAGAAAATCAGAGATATGCAAGGAACGCGGAAGCATGAAAATATACATATCAATTCACAAAGTGAGCCACGGGCTCTACAAAAATAAATACAAGTAGCATGGCCTTCTCAGCCTCAAAAGCATAAGTAAATCGCCACAGGCGTCCATAACATAATTTAAACATAATATAAATATGAGTGTAGCAAAAGGAAAAGAGCTAGACACTAATGCAAGACTCCAAGACTCGTATTCCCGCCTAGCTCTCTTCTAACCTGCACAAAACAACTGAACAATATCCGGGTTCAGTCTATAGGAGACTGGTGGGTATAAAAGATTGGGCATAAGTATAATATACGACAGAATTTAAAGTCATATTCATGCAAGTTATAATCCCTCGAGAGGTTTTAGAATATTCCCCAAGTGGGTAAGAAAGAATCATCCAAAGGGATTATAACAATCAATTCGATTCAATAACAATACATAGGTCAATTGTGAGCCCGGCGTAAGGCTTAGTGTTCCTTCCTCCACCTCGTGTATCCATTATTCAATATTCATAAGTTTTCATTCACAATCTTGTGTGCACATTCAATGTC
>JBBMKE010000001.1:23547176-23566491 GCA_037834125.1 Lippia alba | reverse complement strand
CCCCCCCCCCCCCCCCCCCCCCCCCCCCCCCCCCCCCCCCCCCCCCCCCCCCCCCCCCCACCAATATTAGTCGATATTTGTAATTTTACAATCAATTCGGATTAGGCTCAAGCCAGTTGATCGTATCTATGTTGCTTAATCATATTTCATGTCCTATCGCACACTTGTCACATGTGATTATTGTGATATATCATATATACATTTAAATTGTCGTTAATCAATCCCATTACAATCTATAGATATGATAACACTTGTTGTATCATTAGGAAGATACAGTAAACATAATTGGAAGACAAAATTTTCATCACAAGTGTTTAATAAACATAATTGGAAGACAAATTTTTCAAAACAAGTGCTTGATTAAACAATAGTGCGATATTACTACTTTCTCAATAACCACTTTATGGTGTTATAATGTAAGCAAAAATTCATCAAACTTAATTACATCTTATAATCCTCAGTCGAAGTAAACATAATCAAAGTTTCTGAAAATAGGATAAGTCCCAATCATGAGACATTTTCTGTCTCTAGCTTAATCAAATTCAATCAATTATATAATAAAATTGTTATAACCTATCGTTCTCTTTAAATATTTGTCCGGTCGTAAAATACATTTATAAAACACTAACGACAAAATTACTTTAACCCGATCAAACCAGACTCGAGCTAAAATCATTAAATACAAATCACCATTACTACCCTAATTAGTTGAGCCATGCATCACACAAGAATTAATATGCAGAGAACAAAAAAGGGTGGGGGACAGCAAAGTCAATGTGTTCATTGGACAGGCTTTTATCATAAATACACACACAACCACACAATTACGATACTGCTCCGGGCTCTCGATATATACTTGCATTCGTATGTATGCCTTCCATGTTAAGTTTAAAGTAGCAAAAATTAACATATAGTCTTCAAAAATGCTTTTTCAAAACAAAATGTGTATGGAATTTCAAACCCTCCACTTTTGCTGAACCTTCTTCTCCCTCTCTCTCTCTCCTCTTTTCTTCCTTTGTCTCTCTCTTCCTTCATCATCATCATCATATCCCATCTGGTTAATGGATATTGATCTCCTGTGGTCTCTTGGGGGGTGCAGGTTTATATATCCAGCTATTTGCATGGCAACAGCTCAGAAAATCAACTCTTCTTCGTCGTCAGTTCTTGAAATCTCCTCGAAAACCCATCATTTGTTGCTCTTTTTCGCCCTTCTCTTCGTACTCGTTGCGTTTGTGAACTCGGATATGGCCTCAAATGTTCCATCTCGTGAAACCCTTTTCGCTGCTGGAACATCTGAAGCGGCTAAAACAGTGGATTTTCACCCGAAAGACAAGGGGAGTTCAAATCCGCACTCGTCGTCGTCGTCGTCTTCATCAAAGAATCAGTTCGAAGCAAGTGATCATGAAGTTCCGAGCGGGCCGAACCCTATTTCGAACCGGTAAATTGATGATTTCGGTATTGTTTGTTCTTTGGAGTTTGCAGCCCGAGGAATTAATGTTGTTTTAGTTTCTTGGGGTTTGGTGCTGGCATATATATCAGATCCATGCTGCTGTTGCTGTGGGGGTATTGTTTGTAATGGAGCTTTTAGTATTATTGGTATGGTTAAATTATATATATATAAATATATACATATGTATGTATATGAGTCGCCATTAATATTGCTTTGTCCTTGGTGAAAAGTTTGTTATAATCGTCGTCATTTAGCATCACCTTTTCTTCTTCTTCTTGTTAATTCGCCACCTTTCGCTATTTATTGTACAGCTTGAGACAGATCAGAACGCATATTTTACTTATATTTGCATGGATTTGAATCATAAATCTGCTAGAAACTATATATACACATATATATAGGTATATATATATAGAGAGAGAGAGCTATACATATAATCTGTTAATGTGTATATATATCTATTATAACTTCTGGACTTCATCATCACTGATCAATCTTTCATGTGTTTCTGCACTTGATAATCAAGTATATTGTTCATTATTTTGGGTTTTTTTGGTAATTAGGGGTTAATTTATTATGAGAGTGACTGTGAAGTACTTCAAATATAGAAAGAAAATTAAAAAAAAAAGTGGTATTTTGATGAGAAATTGGAAGAAGATGTGTAGTGGTATTATCTATGCTTTAAAACCCTAACTGGAGGGCGAACCGGAGGCCTTACTGGTTACTGATTCGACCGGTCAGACCACCGGTCGAACCGGTATGACGTCATAAATACGTCATATATATATTTAATTATATATATATATATAAAATATAAATATTAGTTAATAATAATATGATCAACTCAAAAAATATACATAAATATATACAATTTTATACACCTTTTGTTTATTAGGGTTAGAGTGTCCAAAAACAATGCAAATGTTTTTGTGATGTGAGTGAAGAGTGAATAGGGGGCAGTGGTTGTCAGAAATGGTGGGTGAAGAGCTTTTGTTTTGCCTCAACAATAATTTCAATATCTTTGGACTTTGCTTTTGTCTTCTCAAACACACATAACCCAAGAAAAAGCTGAATCCAAACCTATCATTTCATAATCATCACACTTTTTTATTTTTGAGATTTTAAATTTTTATTTAAACAATAATGGTTGCTAACCAATCTCTCTTGAATTTCAGACCCTTAATCGAAATGTCCACTTTGTCGTGCCATATTAATGTATTTGATTTCATCAGAATTTTGAAATTAAGTATAATTAAGTATGTTTGGATTTTGTTAGAAATCTAAAATTATAAGTATTTGGGCGAGATTCATACTTGGATAAGTAACTCCGAAAAGTGCTTGAATGTTCAAATCTATTTGGATCTCTTATTATAAAATTGTGTTTGATCTCTTATTTTACTTATATATATATATGCGTCAAGTGTGTTAATAGACAATGGAGATTAGAAGAAAAAAAATTGTAGTATAAAAAAGATTTAAAAGATTAATATGCAACCGGAGAAAGAAATAATTGTAATTAGAAAAAAATTTAAAATACCAACGGGCAGTTGGCTCAAGTGGATAGAGGCTTGAGTTCACTTAAGCAATGTCTCGACTTCGAAACTTGTGGATGTAAAAAACTACATTAGGACTTGGGAGGGGTCCTCGCAATAAGCGCCTTCAGCTATCCCAGAAGATTAGTCATTCACTCAGTTGGGTGGGGAAAAATTCTGAGAGATAAAAAAACAAAATTAAAAGATTCCTATGCTAATTTGATTTGTCTATTAATACATTTGACGCGCGTATGTTAACAAAAAAATAGTTTAAAACACGAGATTCTAAACCGTTCAAACCTCCCCTTATCTCGTGAAAAGAATTTATTCCTTAGTCACTAGGAATTTCTTAATAATTAAAATTCAATAAAAACAATCACAATATACATTAATATTGGTTTCTTTTTTTCTATTTTGATTAATTATATTAATAGTCAAAATGATCCCCCAATAATAAAGCTTTGTTTGGTTAAAAGTTTTGTCTCTTGCCCTTAATTGGTCCACCTAATTCTTCTCCCATCACACATTTATGAGAGAAAACTTTAGATTTTTTTCAAGAAATTGAATTGGAGCCGACACACTTCACTTAGAAGCTCTGTGAAAGTGCTCTTTTTGTGCCACTTTTATTAAATAAAAATATTATAAATTAAAGATACAATCATATTTTGCTGTCTGCCTCCCACAAAAATAACCTTTTTTTCCTTTTCCTTTGTGCTGACCACAATATTAGTAATATATAGTAAAGAAAAATAGTAAATCCACTCTCTTTCGGCATTCTCTACAGAGCTTCTCGGGAAGCGTGCCTTTGCTTACAAGTTACAAAGGAAGCCCCGTATCATACAAGTAGAATTTTTTGGAATTTCAAAGTATGTGAATTTATATAATTTTATTGTCTAGTTTATTCGGCATTTTATGGCAGGTAATTTAGTGCATTTATGTGGGAAAAATGGGTACCATGCATAATAATAGATTGACCTTGAAACAACAACGATTATTTACTATTATTATAAAACAAGCTTGTATTTTTATCTCCATTACTATCAAGGGAATGTGTTTACGCCCAAATTCAAATTCATGACCGATCTGTTCACAATGTTTGAGGGCCACAAATTCAAATTCATGATCGATTTGTTCAACGTTATTTGAGATCCGGAGATCATTGGCTAAACCATAAAAGATTATAAGGTAAAGAAGGAAAAACAGCACCTTAGAAACATAACCAGTTTGAACTCTCCATTTATTACCAAAAACCAAGTAAAATCACTAAACTAAAATCGCTACTATAAGGCTGATATGCCTAATGACATCTCACTGAAGCCAGAGATAAACAGAGACTCCTCCAACGACAATAAAGTTACAATGAATGAATATTACCAAAAATCAATAGGCCCCTTAATCAGATAACCGTGCCCGAAAAATATACAGAAGAACAGATAATTACAAAGCAACATCGACTTTAACAGAGGAATCAGTGAGAACTACACCTTTCGTATTATCTGCTTTTGGGTGGTCGCGGCAGTTAAACTTGAGTCTCACGTGTAGAGGTCTCATAAATATGACTTGTTCCAGATCTCGATCTGCCATCAGCTTAACAAGTATATCTTTCTTAAATTTTTTCTTGGGGTCTAACATATCAGCTAATCTTGCTGCTTTATCCCCACGGCTATCATTTGCATTACTTTTCAACCTCAAATAAAGTGCAGCATAAATAATAACCTGAATGAATCAGAAAATAATGGAAGCAAAATAAGAATAACTTACGACGATCATGCCGAGGATTTCGAACATGTTTTAGGCTTCAGGAATGATACATGGCTTTGTAAGAAGGGTCCAAGTCTTTCAAAGTTTCTCATGTTTCATTTAGGAGCATACTTTGGTCCATGATGTTTAAATTGTGATTTGCTGTCCTCATGTTTACTTGTACAACACTTAGTCTCTAATGTTTAATTTGTGTCATATTGGTCCCTCATGTTTCATTTTAATAACACATTGGTCCTTTTTGGTATATGGTCCAAACGTTATCGAAAACCCCATTCTTGAGGGCAAAATGGCCAATTCTAACTTTATATTATATTTTAGGTCATCATGGTTAATTCTTGCAAAACTTGGGATTCTGCATTTTGCCCTCAAAAAATAGATATTTGAGTAACTTTTAATTAATAGAGGGACCAATGTGTTGCTAAAAAGCAGAATAAGATAATGAAAAATCAAGCTTTTAACATCAAGGACAAGGGGCCTATAAACAACATTAACCTTCTAGAAAATGGACACTTATGATATATGTAGATATGTAATACTGAGAGTCGGTACGTAACATTTGCTTATTTTCATCATTGGAAAATTTAAAGAAAATTCAAGAACCAAAAACTTGTACCTCACTTGTTCCCGGGCTTGTGTTGATTGTGCAACCAATCCGGAGATTCCCATCTTGCCCTTGCTCATCTAGGGGTCTACTTTCTTCTTTAGTGTTTGATTCTTCTTGTGGTGATGAAAAACTTAGGTTATCAATTTCGTCATACCACTGTTGCGCAGAACCCACCTAAAGAAGCAAAGAGTTTGGATCTCAAAACTAGAAGCTTACAAATATGAACATTTACAGAAACGAAGGGCTGTTTCAGCATATAGAACCTGTTCTGATGGTGAAACCTTGTCCTCCACGCCTGAGACTTCAATAGCTGCACCTCGAGCCTGGCGCCATATGGATCCTTCTTGTGGAGGTTCTATTAAATCAGTGTGTTGAGGGATATTGACATTCAACTCTATATCAACTTTCCCTGAGGCATAATAGCACAGTTATTTCTGGAAATGCATGTTTTCTAAATAGATACTGAAAATATCTACAGTTTGATGCGTCCACTTATTCGATCAATTTCAGCATTTAAATTGCACACAGTTCAGCAATTAATCAGAGAAAATTTCTTGCAGAAAATTCACAGAATTATTCCAGAAAATTAAAGCAAGTTATACTTAATTTAGAAAATTTTGCTTGTATTAGAACTTAGTTATCAAGAATCAACTTAATTCAAAGATATTTTTACAACTTTAGTAAATATGTTTGACATCTTCGTGGAATATCCACGCAAGGAACAGAGTAGCAGAGAAGAGGTGATTAGGTAGGAGTCCAGGACTGCATCAGTCAGCACTGAGAATCAAAAGTCTTTAGAAAGATGTATGTGTGTGTCTCCAGAAGGCCACATTCAAGAGGAATGGTATATGAAAGACGGTATAAGCAAAGATAACCTCACATAAAAAGAGAAATTGTTCCTCATACCTGGCAATAAGCGAAAAATTTGAGAATGATCAACATCTACTTCTGAGAAATCATCACTGTAACAATAGTAAAGAAGAACTCAAAAGAATATTTAAAAAAGGTCAGCAGAAAACAAATCATATATTTCTGCCAAATTCATACTTACACAGCATATGCTCGCTCTAGAGAGGTTGCCAGCCAATATGGAAGCCCAAGTACTCCAAAGTTCGAGAACAGAAAGCTCGTTGCTGACCCAGATCCTTGGCTAAACTTAACTACTGTCTGACCAACTTCAATAAATAAACTAATAAGCATATATCATCAACAGAATTTACACCACGAAAGAGAAAAAATATAAGTATTTAAAAGTTTGAATACCCGCATCACAGAATACTACATGGTCCTGACAAGTGGCAACAGAAGAAATAAGACTGGCATATGGTATACCCTCAACCGAACAATTGGTATCAACTTGTTGTTCTAACCAATCAGGTGGCAGCTCCCTCAATGGATTGCATTTCTCCATAATCATCTGCCCACAAATCTCCAAAATCTTTGAAGATTCTTTCAGGCAATAACTAGTTAGTGAAATGCGTTGACATTAAACACCTGAATTTGGAGAGGAAGAAGTCTGTACCTTTTACTACTTCTTTAATAGCACCTGATTCCATGTCTATGATCCATAGAGCTCCAAAGCTGCAAATACAAGTGATGAGAAGATGAGCACAAGAATAAAAAAGAAACTGAAATGAGTCATGAATCATGATAGCAACATATGTTGTGTTTATTACCTTTGATTAAGTACTAAAATGTCATTGTCTGATGATTTCAGGAGATGCCAAGGAAACAAAAACGAGTCGGAGTTAAATTCTTCCGAATTCAACTTCGTAGTCCTTTTCGTCCATAACTTATCCAGAATCCACTTCCACAAACCTTTGTTCTTATTATTACCATCAGTTATTGGAAAAACTGTCTCCACAACTCTCCTCTCCATGTCAGCTCTCCTGATGGCATGGTTCTGTGATGATCAGAGGAAATAATTGATTAACCAAACAGGCAGGAACTTTATGGCAATGTCAAAATGGATAAAATAATTGATCGGCACTAAACTAATTAAAGTACAAAAAAAATACCTCTTCTTGGGAGCTAAGATAAGAAAGGATCTTCTGGGATTAGTATATCTCAAAAACTATCATCTAAGGGGAAAAAGAGGAATTATGGAACCTTAGAAATCCTTAAAACAGTTAAATGAAGTCATTAAATATTCTGATACACCAACTTTTGAGAAACTAAGAAACACCCCTGAAATCAGAAGGCAATAAGCCGTGCTGTAAGAATTCTCTGAAACAGCATAAACTTATTAGAAAGAAAAAAATCATGACCATGTAGAACATATTACAGGCCAGCTTGCAACTTCAACAAACTGTTACTCGGTGACATGTTAGAGCCCATCAAATTGGGTGTTAGGTCATCATCTGAGAAGAAATTTGACTTCGTTACCAACGAACAGGGAAAAGTAAAATGCATGGTGGAACTCAATTGAGATTACCACTTAACTTCATATTCAACTGTGTGTCATCATTCCATTTATTATTACCTCTCAGTTATCTCCCATCACTGTCAAAGCTCACAATGTTTCTCATATGTCCATGGAAGATATGTGCTCCTACGTCCTTTAATAAAACTTTCTATCCTATTTTTCTTCTATATTAGCATAGAGTGGTCAAAACAAGCCAAGACACAAAAACTTCATGTCAAATTGTCAATCTCAATTTAATGCCCCCAGTACTGCCCCATAAAAACCCAATGAGAGTATTTCCTCCATAACCTATCGCACTACTCTACTACAAACTTAAGAAAATCAGAGGTGCTTAGATGCATACCTCAGAATCAACAAAATATAAGCAATCCTCATAAAAGTTATAAAATGAAGCTGCTGGGCGCATTAACTTTGCAGTTTCGAAATCTCCATCCTCGAATCCAGGAGAAGAACCAACCTGAGAGGAAATGGCAACACTTAATTGATGCATTCACTTGACAGTTACCCAATAGTTTATTCTCAGCAACAGTACATACAAAGTCCTAGAAGTATTAAATGCAATTCAAAACATACAGCATCCAAAATTTTCCCTGTGCTATTGAACACAATAATTCTGTGGTGATTAACATCAGAAAGGAAGAAGCGATTGCAGCTCCCATCAACTGAAATGCAACCTGCAAAAATGACATAAAAGGTTAACCTTAACATCATAATATTTTATTTACAGGTATAGCTGAATACTCATTCCTATGAGAAGCTATATCATTTGACTTACCCCCCCCCCCCAACACACACACAAATCACTTCATTCATCTACAATACTAAAAGCTGTCACTGGGAAAGCATACCAAGCCTCTACCTGGGTAGGAAAAAAGTAAGTTTCGTGAACCAGAACAAACATCCGGTTCCTTAACAACTTCAATGGGCTTGACCCAAGAGCTTTCCATAGCATCAACATTAGCTCCCTTGCCATTTTCCGAAGTCAAATCGCGGATGGCTGTCGATGTATAGCAATTAAATGAGATTGGGAGCACGAGATGTATTAGACTATTACATGTAGTAGATTACATCCAAAAGAGATCAGACATTAAAAAAAAAAATGAGGGATTGCAGGAAGAGAAATCAACAAGAAAAATGAATCAAACATGTTGGTCAGCCAACCTTTACTACACCATTTTCAAGAAGTACTGTGAGTAGGCGAACGAGAGTAAGCAGACAAGAAGAACCACAATAAGTATTCAAGTTTATAATATCTTGCCATTAATGGATGGCTGACACAGGCATATCCATTCAGAATGCGCAAGAAAACAGAAATACTTTATCTAAATGCTATCCTTTCCGTATTTCATCAAAACAAGATCTTAGATGTCATCTACAGTTAATAGTTCATATTAATGAACTTCCTTCGTTGTTAAATGGATCCCCAGCAGAGAATGCATATGAAGACTTTCTGATAAAGAAAGATTTCTAATGTTCACCACTTGAATACAATACCACAGAAAATTATCAATTATAGTGCAGTAGGGACAGGGACGTCTGTGCATGTTATGTTTAGCATAAGTTGTTAAGCTGCATTACACTCTCCAAACAAGGGAAGAAAAAGGAGCATAAGTACCGCTATCAAGCACTTTAAGCTCTACATCCTTGCCCGGGTAGACCAAGGGATTCTGAAAACCTTTGGATATGATGAAGCAGGGTACCTTTGCCATCTGTACAGAAATCAAAAGAGGAAAAAAAGAGCGTGAGCCATTTGCGAGGAAAAAAGTCTAAGAAAGAGAAAGTGTATCAATTCTCAAAGATATAGAGCAGCAATGTCAGCCTAAAAAGTAATGGTCGAAGAATCATCCATATAGCAAATAGCATGAGGATTTAAGAGAGGTAAAATTCCAATGATGACAAACCTCAAGGATATTATTTTTAGCCAACAAGATAGGGAAAATAACATATTGCTTGATGATTCTCCCGAGCAAATGTGGAGAAATATCATTCAGGTTAATTGATTTGCTGCATTGTATAGCCAAAACATGAACAGAAGGATACCTGCAACATCAAAAGATGAAAATGATGAAGTAAATCTTCCTAAAGTTTTAATTTACACTGGACTAGTAATTCTTTTGAAGGCATGAAAATGCCCATTGGTCTGTTGAAGTAATTTAGCTTTTTAGCAAAAATCTAAACTCTAGTATGATCTGCATCTTCTGTTAGATCTAATATTCTTACTCAAACATAGTACATTTTAGACTACATGAGTGTGCCAGTACCTTTGTTGAAGTGATTTTGCTATATCAAACATTTTGATAGTATTTTGATTAGCACCGGAAGAATCTTCAAGATATTCAGTAACAAGAAATAGGCACAATTCATCTTCCTTAAGCAAATTCTTGCTGCCTGCAATTGTGTTCAACCAGCAGTGACGAGGGCCTGAAATTTCACTGATATTAGATTCTGCTTCAGCACATAATGGAAAAAGGTTGATCATATCTCACTTGATACATTCAAAGCTGTCTGAAGAATCAATAATGTTAGCAGTAATCCCACCCACTACGATACACATAACAGATATAAAGATATTGGAATATGACAAATAGACTATATGTGCATTGTGCAGGTCTCCAGGTTCAACAAATAACCAAAGAGAAGAACTTGAGTTATTTCCTAAAGACTTCATATTCTGCGACACAGGTAACAAATATAAAGATATTGCAATATTACAAATAGACAATATGTGCAGGTCTCGAGGTCCAACAATAACCAAAGAGCAAAATTTGCGTTATTTACTAGAAACTTCATATTCTACCCCAACACTCATGGTAGGTGGACAAGAGATCAAAGTTTGAATGCAGAAGGATTACTTTCATGGTAATCTTTTGTACAAAAGGAAACAAGTATTTGGTCCGATTAAAAATGATAACAATTAAATATATGTAAAAAAACACCCCAATTTAATATATGCAAATAAAGGCCCTTTATGATAATAATAATCTAGGTAGGTTTAGATGATAAGCATGACAACATCTTTGTAAGGAGAAAACTCCTATGTATCTCTCACTGTCTTGAGTATTACATTCTTTTGAATCATGAATGAGTGATGAAGCTTTAAAACAAACAAGCACTTGTCTTACCTCTAGGCTGACAAAGAGAAGATCGAACAAAGGACAAAATATCGATTTCGGGTATAATCTCATGTTTTGTGGCTGATAGAGTGGAATACCTGAAAAAGGCTGTCATGAACAAGTTAGGACAGCTTTCAGTTCCAAAAATGAAATAGACGATCAAGCGAACATCAAGTATGGATACATATATATAGAAATGTAAGAACATATGCTTAGACACATATATAGAAATGTATATACGCGTCGAGACAGAAAGAAAGGGAGGAAGATGTAGAACAGAAAGCAGAGCTGGAAAGCTGATGAGCTTTGCAAACTTGGACATAAGGCAGAAATGTTGAGAATAATTAAAGAACAAATGTATGTCAGGATAGATCTTGTGAAGATTAAAAAACTAAATTAGAAAATGAAGTGAAAAATAACTAAAGCTTTGGCTTTTCCTCTTAGTAGCCCAACAAAATGCAGGAAAAGATTTTTTTATGAGAAAAAAAGAACCTTTATGATTTGGGAGTTCAAAATTGCAGGCGGATATCAAACAAACGCTGAGCAAAACGTTTTCCTATTAGAAGTTTGCAAGAAATCATTTGTTTGCCCTTATTCTTCTTTCTCACTTCCAGGATTTAAGTGGAGCAAGACATAAATTTGCAACCTTTAGCCAGCTATACCCGTCACCAATTATCATTGAATTCTGCTATATTAATAAACCAATGGTAAAATACAACTTTATTAACTGGAACGAGATCAAGAAAGCCAATAAATCAGGTTTGAAGTTATATTCCATTTTCCCAGTTCCAACTGGAATCGAAAATCCTACACAAACAAATTCCCAACTACATCTAATTCAAGACTTAAAACATGCAAATAAAATTTCGAATTGTTTACCTTTGCCCTTGACAGCCAGCCAAATCTAGCCTCCTACAGATGCCATGTCTCCCACTAAACCAAGAAGCAGTTGAACGTACATCTGTCAAGCCATTGACGTCCGCCCCAGGTACCCGACGATAAATTCCTTTTGAGAAAAATAGACAAACCACAAAAATAGCAATGTTCAGAGACCCATTACTCCATCAATGCAGGACTGGCATAATTAGGGGCTAGCAGAATCTTTACCTGGATAAATCCTCGGCAAAACCCATAAAATCTGACGCATTCGTTGAATTCTCGAGTACATGTCCGATTAAGGGATACTCTACAGAAGTTGTGCTCAATTTTTGGCTGTGATTTTGGGGGGACATCTGGAATTAGGTTTTGATGCAGGGTTTTAGAGGTTTAAGAAATGCCCCAATGGCGGAAATGGGTCTGCTCCGGGCCGGGTTGCTCTGTCCTTTTGGCACTGTGGAGTTATGAATGGTATTCGAATTTAGACTATTATCCCCAAAAAAGAAATATTTAACTATTTAAATTAATGTCTATTTTTTCCGATCTCTCAAAATTTTCGTCCACCCAATTGAGTGAATGACTAATCTCCCCTATAGCTGAAGGCCCAAGAATTTTCATTGCTTCATTCTTGTTTGTTGCTTGTGACTCACCATTTGGTTCATCAAAACCCAATTTTTCCTAGAAACTCACTCGCAGGAATCATTTAAAGCAGAACAGAAAACGGAAAGAAAGACGTATTGAAAGGGACCGAATCAATCCTTTTCTAATCATGTATAAACAAACCAACCTTTCGTCATTCATTTGCAGAGGGAAATTCCATATGAATTTCCCATCCTCAATCAAGGAGTTAAGTTAGTGATACTCCTTTTCTTTGGTATACCTAACATGAAATGAATTTAAGAAGTCAAAATCATGACACGGGACCCCTCCCAACATAATTATTTACATACACAAGGTTCGAACCCGAGACCTTACTTAAATGAACTCAAGTCCCTATCCACTTACTTCCGATTATGTGTTTAAAAAAAATATAGTAAGTAGCTTTAAAAAAAAACGTATAAAATATTCTGATGGTGTAGATATTTCAATTTATAGTTATGGATATATATAAAATATTTAATGGACAAATCTTAAAATTTTCATAAAAGACCACCGAAAGTGGAGTTTCTATTAAATAAATATTATTTTATTTTATAACCAATTTTCATTAGTCGAGTCGGACGGACAAACTATTTAAAGTATAAAACTCTCTTTGTTAATAGTAGTTGCGTTCCTAAAGCTCGAACTCGATATCATTAGTTAAACCAGCATAGCACCGAATTAGTTATACCACTTGGTGCTAATAAATATAAATAAATCATACTGAAATTAGTCAAGATATCAAACTCCTAAATAAAGGAAGAAAATGTGTGCCACTGGAATATCTGAATGCAGTCATGCACAACATGGAAATTTCAGGGTTAGATAATGAAGGCAAATTTGGTATAATTGGTATGTAATAAAAAGCATGGTAAATGAATGCTTGTGAGAGCACTTAGAAGACATATGCATGCATAAATATATAAGGTAAGAAGGGTGCAAAATCTCAACCAAGTTAATTCCCGTATTTCACTCTCTCCTACACTTTCCTTCCTATTCTCCCTTCCCTTTTCACCTCTCTGCCCATTTTCCTCGCCAAATTTGTACCAAAAACACAGAAACAATAAAAAATTTCATCTCTTTTATTAATTCTCCAGAACATGTCTTCTAGTTCTTGCCATGATCATGTCATGATTTATCATCATTTTTTGTCCTATTTTTTCTCATTTTTCTGCCTTGTTTTGTTATGTTGACGTTGAACCTTATCGATCACGAAAGGGGATTTCATCATTCGGGTTTTCGTGGGTTTCCATATGAATCTGTTGTCGTGTCGTGTGGTCTCCTATCTGTGTTATGCAGCATTTGCCTGAATGATCTTGTGGATTTTAGGAAATATGATTGAGAATCTTCATCTTTATTTCTCGTGGCAGCTTCTGAGATTTTTTTCGGTGTGATCCTCGATTATTCTTCAGAAAGATCGAATTTTTGTGCTGGGAAAGGAACAATATTGATCGCATGAAACAATAGGAAAGTTTGTATTAAATCTTGATCAGGGAGTGCTGCATCCCCTGGAATTGTGTTCAAGCTGCAACCAACCATGAATTGTTTTTCATGCTTCTCATCTAATGAAAAGAAAGCATCGAAGAAGTGCGCGGGCCTTAAACCGGGGTCGCGACAGGCCTCCAATTCATCTACGGAGGCTCTTCCAAAGCCTCGTACTCAGGCTCAACCACAATCATCATCGCAACAGCTTCAGCCTCAGCCTCAGCCTCAACCACAAACTTCTCAACCGTCTAACAATGGTAAAAACAGATAAAACCTGATTACTTGTTATTTTCTTGCACTAATTTCCAAATGGAGGGTTGCTATGTTGTGATGATCCTTAATGAAATTAGACTGTTTTTGAGGTTTATCTTTTTGAATTAGCTAGCTTAATGGGATCTCAATTCCATTATCGAGTCTGAAATAATCAAATTTTACGTGCAGAAGCTAAAACAAGCGATCTTTCCAACGACGAACAACAAGGGGACAAAAACATTGCTGCTGAAACGTTCACCTTCAGAGAGCTGGCAATAGCAACAAGGAATTTCAGGAAGGAATATCTGCTCGGAGAGGGCGGGTTTGGAAGAGTTTATAAGGGCAAACTCGAGAAAACTAACCAGGTATTCATCTTCTTGAATAGTTTTTCCCTTTTCAAGAATTCAAATAAAGTTTGATGATCATTTGTTGTTGAGACTGACTTGATTCATTGAGCTGTTTTGTTTAGACGGTTGCTATCAAGCAACTCGACCGCAATGGGCTGCAAGGGAATCGAGAATTTCTCGTGGAGGTTCTGATGTTGAGCCTTTTACACCACGAACATTTGGTAAATCTAATAGGGTACTGTGCTGATGGAGAGCAGAGACTTTTGGTGTACGAGTACATGTCATCGGGATGCCTCGAGGACCATCTACTCGGTATGCTTCTCCCCTTCGTGCTTGTTTTCAAACCATCTTCATATAGGCATGTAGACCAAACATCAAAACTTGATAAAGGCAAATTTGCATACATTATAAGTGCATAATAGGATGCTCTTTTGGGAAAAATTACTAGAGAATATATACATGAGCAATCTTTTTGAAGTTATAGAACAATCAAAACAAATGTGGAACATGCATTGAAGACTTGAAATCTAAAATCTCCAGGCATTCCTCCAGGGGGGTCTCCGTTATCTTGGCGCACGAGGATGAAGATAGCATTACATGCTGCGAAAGGTCTAGAGTATTTGCACGACAAGGCCAATCCTCCTGTGATTTACCGTGATTTGAAGTCATCCAACATTTTGCTGGACGACGAGTACAATGCAAAGCTTTCTGATTTTGGGTTGGCGAAGTTGGGTCCCATGGGGGATAAAACTCATGTGACGACAAGGGTCATGGGGACATACGGGTATTGCGCCCCCGAATATCAGAAAACAGGTCAATTGACAATGAGCTCTGATGTGTATAGCTTTGGTGTTGTTTTGCTGGAAATTATCACAGGAAAAAGAGCCATTGATGCCAGGAAAAGAGGTGAACCAGTAACCTTGGTGTCATGGGTAAGTATTTTCTTATCTGTAGTCTTGTCAAATTTACAAAGATTCCTTGTTTATGTGATTACACAAACCTCCCTCTTATAACAAAATTACGTATACCTCCTCAGCCCCCTCTTAGTTTCAAAATTGCATATCCCTTGCCTCTTATTTTTAAACTTACACATCCCTACCTTCTTAGTCTCAAAATTACAGCTACCTCCCTCCCACACCTCTAAGTTCCAAAATTACAGATACCTCGCCTCTAACTTTCAATTTTACAGATACCTACCTTGCCATTGAAATCTAATAAAGATTAATGATTTTTGTGAGAAAACTAATTATGAACATTTTCTCGATCAGGCTCAACCACTTCTAAAGGATCACAGCAGATTCAATGAACTAGTAGATCCACATCTTCGAGGAGATTTTCCCAAGAAAAGCTTGAACCAAGCTGTTGCTGTTGCAGCCATGTGCGTAAATGAAGAAGCGTCATCCCGCCCTTTAATCAGCGATGTCGTAACTGCACTCAGTTGCCTTCCAGAACAAGATCCTGGAGCATCATTTAGTGGTCCACTTCTTTCAAATCGTCCGAGCGCAATGACAAAGCCCCAAACACATAGGAGCGAATTAATCACAACTAAAGAAAGGGAGAAAGCCGTTGCAGAAGCCATCGCGTGGGGCCAGAGATCAAGAAACAACAACGGAAATTAGCCTCTTACGTAAACAAGCACATAGTTTGGTGTAAGCCAACACACCAGTAAGAAACCAACAGATTGGTTGCTGGTTCCAGTACCAAACAAGGTAATATAATCGGGAAACGACAAGCAAAGCTTGTGTTCATTCGAATGAACGACGTATTTTATGTATTTGAGGGCATAAAATTGCACTGGCATTGTTGAGGGTTGGTGAAACTGTTTGTAGGATTAAATGTTGCAAGTAGTATTTTGCGTTAGTGTGTTGTGTGTTTGTCTGCACTCTTGAACCCTCAGTTTCAGACCGCAGAATACCTGATTTACTTGCATGGCCAAGAAGATGTATTATCGACAAAACATGTTATTATATCCCTCCACATACATACGTAACGTATTCCAAACGCATGCTATTGTAGTCACAATTTTGAATTATAGAGGGCAGAAATATATTATTCATAAAAAGTTACATATTTTTCTCAACATAAAAATGTAAATAAAAAAGATAAAAAAACATTTTCCATGAATCAATATTAATGTTCAGGGGCATTTTGGTCCTCCTTCCTTGGTCTTCCAGTCGTTGTAGCAGGGACAACATTCTTTGTTTCCGTAAGTTCCAGGAGGCACACACAGACACTTATTACAACATTTGTTGCAAAATAACAAACAATTGTTCAAATGTGATGTTGCTGAGCATCGACGCTGGCATTCACTCGCACAGTCTGATAACACATACACGCATCCGTAAAATCATGGTGAAATTACTTTTATACCCTTCGCGAAATTATAAATTAATCTCGTTCGTTTTTTAAAAAATTATAATACAATCCTTGATATCAACAAAAAACTATAAAACTTCCAAAAATACCTCATAATTGTAAGTGGAGGTATTTTTGAAGTTTAACACATCTATCGTAAATGTCAAGAATTGTATTGTAATTCTTCAAACAGAAGGATTTAATTTGTAATTTCACGTGACACGAGACCCAATTCCTTGTTGGGCTTAATGTGATGACTTTTTTTGTTTAAATCATGGAAAAAAAAGAAATAAAAATTGTAATAACTTACTGTCTTGAGAAACGGAGCATGTAACATTGGAGTCGGCCAACGAAGAGAGTGTAACAAATTTACTATCACTAGCCTAATAATGAAAACATATACACAAACAATCAGTAATTAATCAAACTTGTCACATAATTAAATATTTGGCTCAAAACTTATAACTTTTGCAGAAAAAATATGTAAATAAGTTGCCACTTACCAGTGAATTCGCAATGTATGATAAGGAAGAAAAACATATTAGAAGGAAAAGGAATTGAAACTTTGAAGAGGAACCCATTTTCTTTTCCTTAAAAATAAACTTCCCCTTAAAATTGTCTTTCTTTAACAAAGGGTGAGTTTGATGTGATGGGGTTATATTTTTCTTCTTTATATAGAGGAATTTTGAGGATCTCCAATGTTTTTCATTAAATATTATTAATGTCACAAATATTTGACTTTGTATAAAACACTTAATACTAAAATCCAAAATTTAATTCGGATTATATAATATTATATTCCTAGTTACCCATATTTTAATTAGGGTTTGCAATCTTATATTCCTAGTTATCCACATTAAATTGCTGCCATTAATTACGCCTTTATTATAAATTTCCTTTTATTTTTTATTTTGGGATGGAATCTTTTTTCCTAAATCTTGGCTAATTTCATTAACTTTCTTCTTAATATTCCTATTCTTAATTAACAATTTAAAATTTTACTAGTTAGTCAATCTTTTCCTAACATGCATTACATACTCATTTAGAAGTTTTAAAATTTAAATTGTCATGTCATTTGGTGCATAGATCGACTCTTTTTTTTTCTTTTTTTTCATGTGTGTAAATTTTATTTATTCTACCGTGAGAAACAAAGTGCTTCTTTTGCTAGGTTGTCAACATGGAAACCTAATCGAAACCAATTGAAAATTCAGACACTTTTCTCGAGTTCATTATAATTGAATTAATCAATTGATTGAAGTATGTAAAATCTACATCGATATTTACTTAAATTTTATTGTTTGAGTTTTTCCCCAATCTCCTTCCACAGGTGGATCTACATTATAATTGTTAATAAAGTATAATGTAGATTCACCGACAAAAAGATTTTCCCTCTCAATATTGTTGAATAAAAAATAAATAAATTACCCGAATAAATATTATTTTAATTTATTCATATGATATTTTCTTAATATATGCACCCCTAAATGGGATTTAAATTTACTCAAATTTTATCCCAAAAAATGAACCCATTAACACAACAATAGGTGACCATAAAATTTTAATTATAACCGAATAAAAATTTGTATTTTCGTAATGGTTTTAATTTAAAAATAATCCATTAGTCGATTTTTTAAAATTATAGTAATCAGTTATCAAATTACATATATATCACTAATATTTTCAACAGAAATAAATAAATAAAATATATATTAGTATTATAACACTTCACATCTATTAGTATTATAATATTCCAAATAAAAAAAGAAGTTCATTAGTATTACATGACACCGATCTATATAATTATTCTTTGATATTTATGATTTAAAAGTTTTAAACAATTTTTAACATAGAATTCATCTAAATAACCGATCATCTAAATAATCTTTATAACTTTTTAATTTATTTTTATTTTTTATTTATACGAACAGAACTATTTGTTACATAAATATATCATAATTTTTTTAAATAATTTCGTGCGTAGCACGAAACACACGCTAATGGATATATATTAAGAACTAGATTAATAGTAATTAGTAACAAGTTAGGTTAGATTAAGTACGAGACATCATTGTTATTTCAAATACTTTGACAATCTAACACCACAAGTATTCGAAAAAATATAAAGTAAAGAAATTAAAACATGCAATTTCCACGAAATTAATTAATTTCAATTTTCTCAAAATTAAATTTCCTCAAAAAGTTGAATCACATTCAAACACGTCCATAGTCCATACCCAACCAAGATCCGACCCACCTACCCATATATAATTCGGGCAACTGTAAATGCGTCGACCCAGGAAACCCGCAAACAGGATTTTCAGAAGCAATTCGCCATAACTTTTTTCCTTCACATCTGCACAAGATTACAATTTGCAAGCATTAACAGATCATCATTATCGCAATGACAACTAACAAGTGGTAAGCTGTTTTTGCATTGACTTTTTATTCCGTTGAGATTCTTCTTCGAGCTGATTTT
>JBBMKE010000001.1:23502084-23512850 GCA_037834125.1 Lippia alba | reverse complement strand
TTCTTGTGTTTTCTATCCAAGGTACTCTGCTCTATTGGTTATTGGAGGTCTACAGGTAAATCTCTCTCTCTCTCTCTCTCTCTCTCTCTCTCTCTCTCTCTCACACACACACACACACACACCCCTAATCACACACACATTGCATGTTTACTTTGTAGGATGAGGGGGATTAGATGAATAATCCTACTTAAACTCATGTTTGCTAGTATTTTTGCAAGTCTGGGATTGATGACACAGCCCGGGATGATTTTGGATAAAAGGTTGAGTATTCATCCCACATCCCCATGGGATGACTAATCCACCCTCACATCCCACAACTCATCCCATTACTCATCAATCTCATCTCATCCCAACCAACAAAGTAAACGCCCCAACAGTTTGTATTATGTGGGTGTTTGCAAAACCTTTTGATTTTTAAAGTAGAAGCTGAAAAAATTGTAGAAAGATATTTTATTACTGACAACCTGAAATGAAAGAACATGAAATCTAGGTGCTGATGCTAGAAGTTTGGTCTTTGCTACTTCTGGTTACTAGCCTCTTGCTTATTTTGCTGAAAGTAACTGAAGTTGATTTTTCTTAGACTTCCTAATTGCTGAAAAGAACAAATGCCCAAGTGCTTTTCGGTAATCAGCATTTTAATTAAAATTCGATCCTTTTGACCATTTAGTCTTTGGAGCTGTGGAACATGGTGGAGAACAAAAGCATGACGGTTCCTGCACACCAGAACATCATTGCTGCTTTGGCACAGTCACCTCTCACCGGAATGGTTGCTTCTGCTAGCCACGACACTTCGGTCAAGTTGTGGAAGTAAATCAAATATGTCGGCCACCATGTTGGGGTAAAGATTTGCCTTAGTGTCCTTATACGAAAGTCTGAAGATTATTCAGCTAAGTTCACCAAGTTTAACAAGATTTATCAACCAGTTTGATGTAGGTGGGGTAAGTGTTCCATAGAATTGGTAACTAATAACACGATTGATTTATACTCGAGCCTTGAGGCCTATGTTATTCCCACGAGTAAGTTAAGTAAGAGGCTTTACGAGCTAATGAGTTTGTATGTACTATTAGAAAAACAGATGATAATATGGATTGCAACTACACAGGCTTTCGATGTGTTCTCTTATGTGAAACACGTTTAGGATGATCAAATTGTTGATTCGCGAAAGTTGGGTATACTTTTTCCTTGTATCCTTTATCGTTACTTATGATTTTACTTTATTCATTTTTTGTGAATCGTTTTAAGTTAACCTCGACGTGCTATATCTGCCATTCCACTCAATCCTGCTTGCTGTGTACACTGTAAAAGTTGATGTAATTTTGGTTGCTGAGGAAAGACATTTGACAGTTTAACACCAGAAAGAAATAGTCCCCTTTGTGAATTAGCGTGAATGTAGGGGTTAGTTTGCAAATATAGGGACATTGGAAAGCGAACGATTATCATGATTGGCTGAGAGCGTCACCAGTCTGGGAATTGCAGGTAGGGCTCCAGTATTTTGTTTTTTACACCCATTCCCACCCACACCATTACCGCGAATATCCCAAGAATATTTGTATGACACATTTCTGAAAACTATGCATAATTACTGCAAATATTTTTAGCAAATGATATGTTTAGTTTGCATAGTAATCGCCCAAATATCATGTTTTCTTTCTAAAGTTTTAAATGTAATAGGTAAATTTATAATGTTATTAATCTATTTTAAGTTAATTTCTCAACGATTTTGGAGAAGTGTTCTAATTTTTTTTTTTATAATTGATGTTGAAGGGTGTCTCTTACCTTAAAATTACAATACAAGAATATTTTTATTAATTGGTGTCTCTCAACTTAAAATTACAATACAAGAATATTTTTATTAATTGTATACCTAGCGTATATGAAATGTTTTCCGGTCACAAAAGTTGTTGAGGCATTAAGTCAAAAGAAATTAGTAATGTTTGGGGATTTATTCTTATTATTTTTAAAATTTTAAGAATTAAAGTAATACAAATTTAAATTTTTTAGAATCATATTTGTTCAAGTTGTTTTCATATTTATATTTATTTACGATGTATAATTGTACATTATGCAATTAATTATACGTGAATCCTGACCTATTCCCGTTTCTATTTGTCACTTGTTACTCGTTTGTCGATTTCCACACTAGCTTATTCTCGATTACCAAAATAAAATTTAGTGAGTATCTGGTTAAACTTATAAACTGTTTTCAAGATTATATATACTTGTAGATTGCTTGGCTGCTTTCTTTGAACATTTCTTATAAATGTTGAAATCAGACTTTAGATGACTATATAATTTTTTTTTCTTAATAACTTTAAAGAACACAAACTCATTTGATATTTTAATATATCTCCTTTTTTTTAGCATTGCTGATTGCAATTTAACAGTTTGAAGCTATTTCAACTTAAAATATTTCAAAAGATATAGAACTTCATGTCTTAATAATCTTATATTTATCCAAATGGATGGGACATTGAACACTAAGACATTGACTAGTGACTACTAAGATAATGATAATACTAATTCATAATTAATGGGAACAAATATCATGTTTACTTTTTAAAGTTTTGAGTTTGTATCATTTTAATTTTTGAAGTTTTGAAATTGTATCATTTTAATTTTTGAAGTTTTGAAAGTAATACAAAATCCCTATTGTTAGTGATTTTTCCAAATTGATCTTTCAACAACTTTTCCAATGAAAATGTAGTCAAATTTTTTATGTGAGTCAGATAAATGATTAACAAAGATATTCTTGTCTCGTAAGTTGTAACTTTGAGTGACACGCACATTTTTCACTGTAAAAGTTATTTAGAGATTAATTTGAAAAGATCAATAGCATTAGACACTTATGTATTAATTTTTAAAATTCAGAAACTAAATGATTCAAATAAAAAACTTAAGGGACTATACATGATATTTTTTCTCATATAATAATTATCAATCAATCTCCTAAATATATAATAATGTAAACGACTTCACTCAAAAAATATAAGTAATTTGAAAAGCCCACTTCAAATACAAAATTTAATATGCAATCAAATCCATGCCCACAACCTCAACAAAAATCAGTGACCTGGGCCCACTAAAAAGGTTAATTAGAAGAATTATTTATTATTATTATTATTATTATTATTATTATGCTTTTAGAGCCAATGAATGGCAAGGGTTTTGGCGGGAAGCCCGTGTGGGCGGAAAGATTCTTTTGCATCGGGCCTCCCACTCTAAAGACTGCTAATAATTATAGGCCCGATTATTATATATTATAATTAGTACTAATTCATAATTATCTACTAATCTGATACTGATTATTGTTGTTGGACTTTGCACACGTACGTACGTTTAATTTTTATATTTGTGGAGGGACGGAAAAAGCCAGAAAATAGGGGGAAAAGCAGATTAGAGTGAAGGGCAAACTGCGGTTAAAAACTCAGTTTGTTTAGCATTCCAAGAACCTTTCAATTTATTCTCTCCTTTTTGTGGCGAGAATAGATTGTTTTCCATTTTTTTTAAAATAAATTAAAAGATGGGAATTAGTGGCTAATCATGAGTTTTGTATTAGTGGCGTGGTATGTTGATTAGTTTAGGGTTAGAGGGAAAAAAGAAAGAAAGTGAGGTATCTAATTATTTTTAATTGTTTGGTTCCACATGTAAATTATTACGTAAGAATATGAATGCAACAGAATATAAATACGATAATATAATTTTTTTAAAGTTTTTATGTAAAAAGTATCAAATATGATATTTGATGTGATATGACCCGATATTATAAAATAATATTTTAAAATTATTCATGCGTTGGAGGTAATTGTTTTGGTCTTTTGGGAGACATTTCTTTTATTTTGTTTGTCATTTGAATTATGAGAAAAGTTGCAAACCAACATCTGGGGTTAAATTATGTTAAAATATTTCATTGGAAAAATGTGTTGAGAGTTAGATTATGTCTCTGCAGTGTCTCTCTCAACCTCTAATAAAGCTATGAGTCTACTGTAAAAGTAATATAATATAGCGATATAATTTTTTTAAAAAAATTAGATTGAAAATATTAGACAAGACACCATAGAATCATAATCTTAGAAGTGTTTGCCGTTATATAACAAATTTATTTCAAGCTACACATATAAGAAGACCAAGTTTCAATATATATGACATGTTTAATCAGATTTGAGAGGTGAATAGAAGTTTGAATATGAAAGCAAAGATTTCAAAACTTTTATAAATATGAAAATTCTCAATTTTAATAATTTCCTGTCTAGCGTATAGTACCCCAGTATCGTATTATCTTATAATTTGTGATACTTATAATATTTTGGAGTAATTAATGTTATTAGTTGATTGGGTAGAAATTTTTTCTATCCTATTCCTATTTATTTAGCTTCAACCCTACATATCTTTCATTTATTTAGACTCGAATGGGACCGTGGGGTTCAACCACATAATGTAAAATTTTTCCTATTAATAATATATTTTTTCTCTAAAACTAAAACACAAAATTTCTAATTAAGCTAGTATAGTGTCAAATCGATAAATAGCGATGTATAAATCATTTTCATCTTAAAAAGAATGTTAAACTGCAGAATACTACATGTCTCAGTTAGATTAGGCCAGAAAAAGAAAATGAAAAGAAGACAATGAGAATTACTTCTCATAAATCGTGTTTTTCCCCTTTTGCACGTGTAAGAAGATCCAAATGTATTTTGCTTTTATAGTATTGTAAATGTAAGAGCGTGATAAAAGAAAAGAAGCTCAACAATTACTTCAAAAGAAGTGCACTTAAGAAAGTTCAATTTTTCTCCACTTCTTTTTTTTTTTTAAAGAGTTTTCTTTTTTCACTCCCTCTGTATTGGTCAACCTATTCTTAAAAGAGATGTAAATTTCATGGCCAATTAAAGTATGAACTTTAACACTTTATACAAGTCAATAAGCCATGCCCATTTGCCTATAATCCCATCGAACTTTGCCCCAAATGAAAGTTGCTAGGCTCAAAAATAGGAGGGAAATTATGAAGGGTTTTGAGATTTGAATTAGCCAATTGACTTAAGTTAATGTTAGTAACTACGGAATATTTTAATCTAGTGGTTACGCGTTATATTAACTTATTTAATTATGTATCATGATCGGTTAGAAGTTTCAGAAATACTAATAACTCTAAAAGACAAAAAGGATTGATATTTTACTGAGCAAACCGAACCTGCAAATGCAGATAAATATAATTTAAGATTCATTTTAGATTTTATATTTATCGGATAAAAGTATCATTAGAGAAGAAAGACGTTCAGATGTATTAAACTAACTAATAAGGGAAGAGAGGAAACTCGTTCTGATGTACTAAACTAATTAATAAATGATTTGATAGGGGCATATCTCGAACTGTCAGTTGTCACTACGTGGCACCACATGACGGATCACTGTAAGTTTCCTTGGACACTTCCTCCACATAGAATGCTCTGAATTAGAGTCTTCTCTTCTCGACCTAACACTTGAGGTACCAATATTTTGGGATGCTTTATCCCCATCTTTCATCTGTCCCACTTCTCCACAACATCATGGTCGATGACAGTGGATTCAATCCAAAGTGGTTCATACATGACACATTTAATGTAGAATACCCTTCCTACAAGAATATTAAATGCTGCTCATACCCTATATGTTTACTGCAACCATTCCGACAAGGCAAATATATAGGAGAAATTATATCGTGAATTACTTATACCATACTTGCAATCATCACACCGTTGACTACTTTGCACATACCAAATTCCTTACTATTAAATATCTCTTTATACTCAGCTACGATATTATTCCTGCATTAAATACATATCTACCTATTCACTTATATTGATTGTTCTCGATCAATTTGACTAATTTAAACGTCGAAGTGTCAAAACGAGTTCAACTCTCATATTCCCTCATTTTAGTCTTTAGGCTCACACTTAAAATCCAAATCTTCCCCATATTATAAATTGTTAGATAGTTTGGAAGTTCACGTATGTCGTTCACAAAATAGTCGCATTTGATAACCATTATATTCAAATATTTTTTGTTTTGTTAATCAACAAAGTTATCATTACACAGAAAGAAAGATGTACTAAAATAATCGTGCACACTAATATTGTGGTGAGACAAAGGTGTTAATGACGTCTAGTGAATTCAATTGCGACAATGTAAATATTTGTTATACCAAAGTATGAAGGAAACATAGCTTTAAGTGGTTGGAATTCTTTAAGGAAAAGTAATATTTATTTAAATGTTTAATTGTTGATGGGATGAGAGAAAAATGAATGGATAGTTGTGCTCTTAAAAACCGTTGCAGTCTTCATGTGATTCTATTATTGAGATCATATCATATGTTGTAATCCTAAATAAATAAATAAAAATACTTAGAGAATTAAATGAGCAATTAAGATATGTTTAAATTCTTGAAAAAGTGACCATTAAATATGCATGAAAATATTTAATTGCGCCCTTTGACTTTTGCCGATTTTATCTGTGGATTGTGGCTTCATAAATGAGACAACAAGATTTTTTTATTTTATTATTTTTTGTGGGAGTTACAGTGGGATACTAAAATGCGATAGATATATGATAATTACCTCGTACACGGCCCCGGTTCTAAATGAAGGTCAAAAAGGTAAATTGGTCATTTTTTTCTCCCAAGAATTATTATTATTATTTTCACAAATTGTTTAAGGAAGAAAACGTGTACTCTTCAAAATATGTTGCAAGGTAAAATTTATAGATACAGATAAAAAATATATATGTAATATAATTATTTATATGATATATAATAAAAGTAAAATATAATTTTTAAAAATATTGTACAGTATAACTAACTAGCGATCACCTTGGCTTCTCATACTAGTGTGTTTGGCAAAACTCATTTTATATAGTTTAAACTCTTCATCCCTTATCAAATGTTTTTAAAACTTTTTAAATGTGGAACCTTTTATTAAAACCACCCTCTTGATTTATTTAGATGAAAATGAGGCTATAAATTTATAAAATTTATGTTATATGGTCTAAAAATGATGAAATTAAACTCAAGTTTTAATGGAAGCAGGGACGGAGCTAGGGGGGTTCCGCCTCCTCCACCCCGACCTCACTAATTTATGCCCTCCACCCTCTACCAAAAGCAAAAGAAAAACAAAAGAAATGTAAATGCATATTTAAAAATTCAAATATCTCGTACATGAATTTTCAACATCAATTATTAACAAATTTTGGATCAACCCTTGAATGAAGTGAGGGTGTAGAGTTTGGATAAAGATAGATTTACCCGACTAGTTTGAAAAGATTATATATATGCCATAACACGAATCAAGATTTTTTAAATTTTAAAATTTATTTTCCATCCAGATATGTACGTTCCTGAATGTAGTATATATTGACTCATTATAGACCGTTGTCTGTCAACTTGAATTACTGCTATTTTTTAGTAACAATAATTATTATAAATATATAAAAGAAAAAGAACTTGTAGAAGAAGTAATAGTTGATTAGGGTGACAACTTCAGTTAAGTATATTCTAAACTGTCACATTTTGACTCTTTTTCAGAGTGATGGAAATAATATAAGCTGAGCTGACACACCCTAATTACTAATTAACAATCAAGACCTTTGATCCTGAAAGAAATGTCAAATGTGGAGTCCCCTTGGCACTAGGAAATCTATTTTTACATAATTAATTAATTTTTTAGACAAGTATTTATATAATTAATTAATATTCACGTGTATTATACAACAAGAAAAATATATATAAGTTTGATTAATGATCACTAGTGTTATGATTTTAAAATAGAACTTCATTGATCCAACAAGGATGATCCAAAAGGAAAAAGAAAATAACATATAATAATTAATCTTGGTTGAATTGTATCATTGTAGATACCTTAAAATTAAGGACATCCAACCAGATTTCTCATAATATCGTCACCAAATTATATACATTTTAAAAAATTAAGGACACTAAATTAAACTTTCAATTTCTCTCTGTAATTAAAAAATAAAAAATAAAATTACATCATACAAAAACTCAAAATTCAAAATCCTAACCTTAGTTTCTTAGGTTGTCCTCCACCCAATAAGTGAGGTATGAAGACGCATTTTACGACAATATCTCCTAACGGTACATTCACAAACTTGAAACCTTGGTGAATTCTAATGTTAATTTACACATTTTACTCAGATAGAAAACGATATTTCTATGTATTTGATTATTTCCTTTTCGGTGCAAGATTTGTTAATTATTACTTAACGAATAATAATCTTGACGTGGGAGAATCCTAGCACGCCACGTGTTCCTCCGGTAACCCAATAGAAGTATGCCACGTGTGCATAAAGTCAAAGCAGTGTTAGTCAACGCTGTCTAGCGGTCCTCGAGGCGACCAAGTCGACCTCCTAAAGCACCACTCTATAGTCGATGATGTCCCGATCGATAGCGATGAGTCGGGATCTCCGACATACCGTGTTGTGGGTCGGCCCGCTTTACTGGTTACATCGACTAAGCCGACCTGGTACATGGGACCCGCATAGCCCGCCAAACATTAAATGCTTTTGACACGCCGTACGAGACAGGTGAGCAGCATTTAATGCCCTGACACCGAAACAGGAGACATTCTCTCTCCTTCAGGTATAAATACCCCCTCATTTATGGCATTTGACACACACAAAAGCGCATTAAAAGCACCAACCACCACCTCAAGTCTGCTCATTCGACGTGTTCATAATTCGATAACTAACTTGAGCGTCGGAGTGCCGACATAGGGAAAAACCCTACCCGTCCCTATTCGGCCTCTAGCTTACGTTTGCTTCATCTCTCAGGTCAACTTGTTCGAGCTTCCCCTAATATAAATTCAAGTGGTCTGCATTCATCCAGTCGGTCCCGCTGACCAGCCGGAAAACAACCCGATCAAATCTCACCTCTCATCAAACTATAATCTAAAAAAAGAATTATTATTTGAAAAAATAAGCAAAAAAGAAAGTCAAAAGGAAAAAAGAAAACACAAAAAAGGGTTCATAGTTTCATACACGAGTAGAAAATACAGACAATTTGGTCCCCCCCCCCCCCCCGCCCAACCCTAGCTCTACCCCTCAAAAACCCCCAAATCTTGCTTCTTTTTCCCTCTCTCATATGATATCATATCAGAGTGGCAGAACTCAGAAGAAGAGACGAGATATGGGGAAATACATTCGCAAACCCAAAACCACGAGAGATGTTTCTCTGATGGATCTCTCTCAATCCTCCCTCGGTGTTCGAACCCGCGCCAAAACCCTAGCTCTTCAGCGCCTTCAATCCTCCGCTGCCTCGCCACCGCCTAAGACCGATTATCTCCAGCTTCGCTCCAGGCGCCTCGAGAAACCGCCGCCGCGACTCTGGCAGCATCTCAAGAATTCGAGGAAAACCCCTGTTTCTCCTAAACAGGGTTTGGTGTGCGGAGATGGAGAAAACCCTCGGGCCGACAGTTTGCCTTTGCCAATTGCGCCGGAGAAGGAAGACGAGGGGGGTTTGGGAATTGGGGATTCGGAGATTGAGGCATCTTTAGGGGAAAATAACTTGGATTTGGAAGCCAGGGAAAGGTATATATGTTTATACTCGTTGTATGCCTCTGTATTATTAAGAAAATTTCTTCCTTTTGGTGATTAATTTTCCGTTTTCACACAATTTCATGGCGGCAATTCATAGTAGTGGCTTGGTATTTTTACGATTTTTAGCTCTTCGTTTCGTTTTGGTGAGTTCTTGGGAAAGAGCAAAGGTGGCGTTGCAAAGCTGCCGTATTTCTTTATCTTTCGGTGTGTTCTTGAGAAAGATGGGTGGAAAAATTATGCAGCTATATGATTTTTTCAGTTACTTTCTAGTTTTATGTAAATTTATATATATTTTCTAAATTATTAGTTTCTTGAAATTTTTTTGGGAAAAACTTGAACACTTTTCTCTTTTTCTCCTTTCTTTCTAAAGCAGAAAGATAAGTTTTTCGGTGTTAAAGAAAGAGTTCCTGGACCTTTGAGTCTTGTATATTTGTAAGTTTTTATTTGAGTTCGCTTTAATTGTCACTTCTTAGAAATAAGATTCTTTTCCCTCAGTTGAAGCTCTGTTTTCTTAAGATATAAAATAATTTTACTATGAATATGGAGGTCGAGTTGCTCTAATACCTTCCTGAGACCGTTTGCTTTTTTTAAAACCATTTGTGGGAGTTCTTGCTAGGAAATGACTCTTTGCAAGATTCATGTTGTGCCTTCTGAGCACCTTAGGGATGCCGCGCTCTATCGAAATTTAAATTGATCTAAGTGGCTGGTGAAGTCTTTATTATCAATGTAATGATAAATGCTTTCTGGATACTACTATTCTTGCCTCTGCTGCTTCCATTTGCTGAAAACACATCGTGTAGAACACACTTACTTGCCTGTTACACATATTTGATGCAATCCATTACTTTACTGGTTGATTGTTGGAGAAATTAGGTTGCTGGAAGTAAATACTGAAACTAGGTAGATGGATCTTTTGTTCTCTATTCGATGGATAATGGAAAATTTACCAAACATCTCCGTTAAAAATTTCTCTGGGAGAAGCAATTGATTTTTATTTTTTATTATTAGAATGTTGTATTTCCCTTGTGGACCACATGGAAGAGTAAATTATAATGGGTTCTTTTTGCAAACAAGAAGTTTCTAAGCATTAACATTTCCCCTTCGACTGGCAAAAATTTCCGATGGCAAGAATTGTAATAAATTGTTTGGTTTTTGCAGGAGCACGAGAGAGAGCACCCCGTGCAGTT
>JBBMKE010000001.1:23475140-23486780 GCA_037834125.1 Lippia alba | reverse complement strand
GTTGTTTTCTTCACAATGATGGTCATGTTTTGGATGAAATTGTAAGATGTGTAAGTTGTTATGGTGAAGGGGTGTTAATGAAATATAGTTTGGTAGTTTGTGTAATCTTTGTGTAAGTTTTTATGGTGAAGGGGTGTTAGTGTAATATTTGTAGTTTGTGTAATCTAATCTCTCTTGTAACAATTAACCTCTTGAATCAATGAATGTGTTTTTGTATTTTATCTACTAAATGCAGTGACTAATGTAAACTTCTCATTCCATTTCATACCCAAAAAATGATGCGTTATACGAATTGTGTAAACAAACTTATAGAGCATATATGGTATTATTGATGCATTGATCATATCACAAGATAAAGGAATGAAAATGATACAAGTTCCACATCCAAAATAGAAGAGGCAAAAAACCATAAATTGATATGCATTCATTTCACCAATAATAGATAACACTGTGCAGTGATAATAATAATTACACAATTCCAGAGAAAAGTGTTTATCACAACTACACATCCCACCCAAAAATATACATAAGCTAGAGCAAAACTGTGACCAACAAAAACACCATAACAAGTTTGACAAAAACTAAGTCCTTATGGTCTGAATATACATAAGCTTGATCATCAGTTTCACCCAAAAAAAGAACAGTATAACTACACATTTGATCATCAGTTTCACCCAAAAAAAGAACACTGAACATCAGCTGTAGATTGTCTACCTGCATTTGTTGGTCTTGAAGAGTGTCTTCTTGCATGTGTTGGGACCTTCTCACAGGGGCTGCTTGCTGACCCTAATGAATATATTTGAATTAGTTTGTTTTAAATTAAAAATATTGTACCCTAATTTAGTAATGCATTGATGTTTACCATAGTTGAAGCATTGGTGTTTTGAAGCCCAACTTGTCCTCCAGTGTCTGCTCTAATTTGGTTTTGTGGTTCTCCCTGTGAAAAATTAGAACTTTAGTACATATTTGACAACACAACTATGGCTTAATGAACAGGTGAATCATACCTTGTAAAACTTGGACTTGGGATGTGGTGGGTTAGTGCAAGAGTCTCTGTTATGTCCAGTTGTTAAACACCTTTGACAAGTGTATGTTAACCCTCTTCTTGTTGATACCCCTACTTCATCTGCACATTTCCTTCTTACTTTAGTAGGTCTGCTCCTCTCAACAATTATATGTGGAGCTCTCGGTGGCACATAAGGTGTCTTAATATACTCATCTTGCCCCGGAACACCATGTATCATATTTTCATAAACTTGTAAATAAAGGTCTTTGGTGAAGAAAGGATCTACAAAGTTCTATACATCCTCTCTTCTCTCAATTAATGCAACAATTGCATGGCAACAAGGATACCCATAGAGTTGAAACATCCCACAAGAACAAATTCTTTTGTCAAGATCCACTATGTACACATTGAGAACATAATGTATGTCATATTCAGCTCTACCACAATAGGTTGCAAATCAGTTTCTAGCAAACTTCTCTTGTAACTTGATCTTTTTCATAATGTTTGGACAAATTGTTCCATGATATTTATCCTTCATTTTCTTTTTTTGCTGAATTTTAATCATAATCTTGGTCATTATCCATTCAAACATAGATATGATAGGCATGCTTCTGGCAACAAGGATGTAAGTATTGAAAGATTCAGACAGATTATTAACAACAACATCACACTTACAGAGTAAATCAAAGTGTGATCTTGTCCATTGCTGAGGTGGTATCTCCCTCATCCATTTTGCAGTAGTCTTGATCCTCTCATAACCTTAAGATCAACTTTATCTATTCTCTTCATCACCCTCTCAAATTCAGGTTTACTGGCTGTTGAAGATGCTTTCCAGAACAACTTCTTCAACTCATTGGTCTTTAATTTTGCTTTGAAATTCTGGTATAGATGCCTCACACAATATTTGTGCTCTGATTGAGGAAATAAGTCCTTGACAACCTCCACTAATCCCTTCTGCCTATCACTCAAGAAGGTCCACCTTATTAAGTTGTCTATATCATCCAATAACTCCTCCAAAAACCAAGTCCAGTTTGCCCTGTTCTCAACTAGCGCCACTGCCATTGCAATTGGCCACATGTTATCATTACCATGTCTCCCAATGGCACATAACAACTGACCACCATACACAGTTTTCAAAAAACAACCATCAAGTTGTATGATTGGCCTACAACCCACAAGGAATCCATTTTTCATGGCACCTAAACAGTAATACATTCTTTCAAAAATTGGAGGGCCAATACCTTCATTTTTCTTAGAAATATCTTGCTTCTTGGATTTTTATCCCTGACCATTTCACAACAATCCCACAACAATTCATACTGCTTACTATTTGCACCATGAATCTTTTCTTGTCCTGCTTTCTTCACTCTTGCCACCTTCCATTTGCTTGCATCAACATCAACCTTTCTCTTTATAGTATATTTCAATGTCTCCACAGGAATACAAAGATTCTCCCTCATCAGCTTCTCAACTCTTCCAGCTAGATATTTGGTTTTTGCCAACTTGTTTGAGTAAGTCCTGCAATAAACATGCTCACCTTTCAAAGTTTTAATTTGAAAGGTTGAACTACCTTGTATGGGTGAGGCATAGATCCTCCAGGTTCACTTCTCATTCAGACATTTTGTTGTGATCCTTGCATTCTCATTCCTAATGAAGTGTAAGTCAAAACCTTGCCTCACACAGTAATCTCTTAAGCATTCCCTAAACCACTAAGTTGTTGAGAAGTGTTGGCCCACAAATGGTTTGAATAGCTTCAAATATGTACCTTTTCTGAACCACAGATGGTCATTTTTCTTTCCATCTGAATTGTGTTCATCAAGTTAATGTGGACCATCATCTTCATTGCAATCACTGTACCAAGTCTCATCTTCTGCAGTAGGGGCTGATTATGTTTCTTAGATGGGTGTAGCTTTAGCTAGCTTCTCTTTGTTCTTCGTCTTTTTCAATAGTAATCAACCGTGCCTTTGTGGGATTCTTGTCGAGAAGAATGTCATCATCTTCTGAGTCCTCCAAATCAGCTAACATTACATCAGGAATTTGTTGTTCACTATCACTATCACTAGATAATTGAGTTGCTGCATCATGAGAATCACTGTCTAAACTGTCATCAAATTCAGACCTACTAGACTCACTAAATATCTCTGGATCTCTGTCATAACAGCATGAAACTCCTTTTCTTTTTCTTGTTGGTTATGTCTTCTTGGTGTTCTGTCTAGAAGGTGTTGTAGGTTTACTTGTCTTTTCTTTATTCTTCTTGGTACTTCTTGTTTTCTGTATTGTCTTCCTCTTTTGTGGCTCATTTTGTGTTTCTTTTGGTGGCCCATCTTCATGGAAAGTAACAGACATGTCACCAACTCTGAACCCACTAAAGTCTCCAGTTTCATACTCCTCTTGAGTGAAGTCTGTGTCAGCAAGACCATAATCAATGTTGTGGTATGTGAATGATGTATCATGGGCAGTGATAGATGTACCAGCCTCACTCCATTTTTCATTGTTGGCTCCATCTTTTGCACCACCAACTTCTGCAACACCATCTTGTGCATCACTCTTATTTGTGAACTCATTTTCTTGAGCACCACCCTCTTCATTTTCAGTAGTGGTCTTTGTAAATCCATCATCAGCTACCAATGTTTCCCACAATCTGTTCCGATCTGTTGAAGTCCTTTCCACCTCTGTTTGGTTGATTGTGAAGTCTATACAATTGATTAGTTCATCCATGATTTTGTCCTTTTGAGTCTGCACATTTGACTGAGATTCATTTTCAAGCACCTCCCCTTGAGAGTTGAATGTAAATCAATTAATGTTTATAACCTGAGTATAGAACACCAGATGATCATCACTACCATTTATCCCCCAATCAGTAAACCTATAGTGCATCAGCTTCTTCAATCCCTCCTCCAATTAGTGTTCTGGCATTTTCCAATTGAAGTGAGCTACGACCATCACCACCTTCTTCATACACATCATACAACTTTGTCAAGTTTAGATCCTCCAATTTAACACCAGAATTCTTAAATAATCTTCCACCAACATAACTCCTAGCTGGACAGTATTCAAACTTGCCCCAATCCACATGTTTATCTTAACCATCTACAATTCAGACAAAATAAAAACCCATAAGAAACAATTGTTTATTGTAAAAACCCAGCAACACAAAGAAAACTCCTCAAAATCAAACATGGACCACATGCTTAGGCTTATAAAAAATAACAAATGCTCAACCCCATATCTCACAGTAAAGAGACAACAAACTTTGAAAACAACAAACCCTTTTAACATGCTTGAACGGACCAAAGTAGATCTATGGAACCTACCATTTCACAACACCAAGTATGTCAACTGAATAAGTCCAAAATTTCACTATAGCAGCTCCATAATCACATAAATTTATAAGTTTTACATGAAATTTCAACAGCAATAGGTCACAAATTGAATAATATAACACCCATTAACAACATGCTAACACTTAGGGGAAATAAACACAAAAAACCTTAAAATCCGTTACATACCGTAACCAATCAACCCTTAAGAGATTCTTGTGAGCTTCTAGTTTGGTTGATATTGTAGAAATCCAAGCGATTTTGCCAAATTCTACCAAGAATCCATTGAAGAACAAGGGTTGGCGTTTGAGAGGGAAATACCAAAAATTTTAATTATGTTTTCAGCTTGCACATCTGTTAATTAAGGGAAATATATGATTGAGTATTTTCATCTTTTTAACGCTAAAATCATTTAAAAAAAGACTCGGGACGCAGTGAACCTTTTTTTTAAAACATAAGATGTTTTATTGGGAATTGTTATCTTTCATGAGGCAGTTTGCGAATTTTTAAAACCACGGGGTGGGGGTGGGGGTTTAAAATGTGATTAACTCAAGAAAGAAAGCAAAATTATTAAACTCCCCATTAAGAAGGAAATTGAAGATTGGGAAACGGAGATTTATTACACTAAGTCCATGACTCATTATTGGAGCATTTGATTGCGGACTATACATTCTACAATTTTCTATTTATTTTATAGTGAAATATATTAATATATGGGTTTAAATATACATTTTATGTCTATTTAAATATACTTTTCATGACTATACTTTATGTTAATAGATTTTTTCATTACCATAATTATTATGCCTATCTTGTGTTGACTATTAAATTGACAAACGTTGTTATGTAACAAATGATATTATATTTGTTTTATAAAGTTTACCTATGGGTTGTATAAGTTCAAAGGATTTAATGATGTGGAGGGACTTTCTAAATTACTCAAAAAACATTTAGAACATCTGCAATTACTTATAAAGTATTCAATGAATTTCTTTGATTATTTATTATATTCTAGATCTCTATAGATATCTATGTAATAATTTAACGTACAAAATTGTATTATATTTCTCAACGTTCTTTACACTTATATTAGTTTTGTTCGCTGAAATAATAACCAACACGCAAGTGCACGTGTGACAACCATAGATTAGGCAAGCAAGTATCGTATCCACAGAGACTACTAAATTATAGTACTGAATACCAACATAATTCTCTCTAATTGAATTCTAACCAAACAATTAATTAAGTAATTATCAAGAACACTAACTTAACAATTGAATAACAACAAAGTAACGATAATTATAAATTAAATTGGATCACAACTTCACTCAACTCGTATTTTACTCTCATTCACCGTATTCAATCCTCGTGTTGGGTTTTGAAAGACTAGAGAACAATTTTGTCTATAAGCTTCTGTTGAAGTCATATAAACCTATATTTAGCTAAAGATTCCTATATGTTTATAGTAATCAATCAACTAAATATGCATTCAAGTTCCGCTCTTACGTCAATACAAGGCTAGCAAGTATATGTCTATCTTACTAACAAATCAATTAATAAATTCCTAATTAATTGAACGTGTATCATTTAATCCTCATCCGACATTAACCTTTCTTCGGCAATACTCAGTTAATTATCTCTCGAAATAATCGATGGTCAATCAATTATCACAACAAAACCAAATTAAACGATCAAAGCAGCACGATTCCTGAATACGGCGAACGAAATTGAAATTACGATCCAAGATCCATTGTAATCCAAAAGAAAATTTAATTAAACATACTAAAATCCAAAAACTTGATAGAATTCATCTTCACAAAAGATAAATGGAGAGAAAAGGATAAAAAAACTCATAAACGCGATGCGCTTCCAGATTAATCTTCTTTCTTCCTCCGAATCCTTGCTCCAAAGATTCTTCCAAGTTGAGATTCTAAAACTAAAGAACTAAAACTAATAATATGCAGAAAGAGTGATGAATTTCTCTTAAGATCTGAATTATGGCCTCTAAAAGCGTACGTCTCTTCTCAAAAACCGCTCAAGTAACTTCTTCTTTAGTTGAAAACCGTCAATTTGAATAGGTACTTAAAATACTTTGTGCAGGTACTCAAATGTACAAAGATTTTTCTTCAGAGTTCTTTATCTCTTGTCGAGGTTCTCAAATTTCTTCAACTAAATACTTGAGTTTTGCACATTTCTGGGTCTTTATGAATGTCACCAATAAAACCATGAAAATCCGTACTTATCAAGTTTCTCAAAATTTTCTTATATTAATTGACTAAATTTCTTTATACTTCGATTTTTTCTAGTTGATGAGCATAATACTCGAGAATAAAATTTGATATTTTGTCTTTCTTTAGGATAAATTTCAGTTGTTCCTCTTTACCAAATTCCAATAGTGGGTCAGCCCAGAAAGTGGATAAATTTCAATATTAACAATTGGACTGTTTGTTATTATGACTAGGCCCGGATTTTCTAATTTTCAGGACATAGCCGAAATCGCCATTCCCAGTGGCGACGTTCTCCGGCATTATTCTTCCTTCCATCTTCAACTTTTGCGTTCAATTCATTCTTCATACTCCAATCTTCTCGTCGATTGCAGGGTTCATGTGTGCAGTTTTGCGCCTCGAGGAAGTTGAAAATTGGAAAAATGGACGATCCATGTGGGACTTCAATGGCTGCCCTCGATGACAATCCGGCCCAAGGTAAATTTTTACCTTCAATTTTGCATCTGCGTGTTGTTTTGCATTAATCAGTTCTCCAATATGTGAAGAATCGGAGAAGGGTTTTTTGTGTTATACTTTGTCCAATTCGGGAAGGGTAATATTCATTTACGAGCCGTTCTTTTTTTTTTTTTTTTTTTCTTCTTCTCATTATGCAAAAATTGGCAGAGGAAAAATAGCGTATTTTCGTTTTCGGAGAAGCATGTTCGTTACTGCTAGTTTAATCGAGCTCCGTCTAATAATGTGCAGCACTTGCAGAATAGTGATGTAGGCACGATTTGTAGTTTTTGTGTCTTGTCAAGTTGCAGCACTTTCTTGGCATGGTAATATAGGTTGATAGTCTGAGTCCTTTAACTTCTGATGCAGAGGATAATGTGAAAGAAAGATGTTGGGATCAAAGAGAAGCTTTGCCTGGGGAACCCATGTGTGTTATATGTGGCCGCTATGGTGAATACATATGCGATGAGACGGATGATGATATTTGCAGTCTCGAGTGTAAAAAGACCTTTCTTGACCGGTTGGCAAAATCCCAGCCTTCACCACCTCGACTGCCTCCTAAAAGACTACCAGCAAGAGATGAGTGCTACTATATTCAAGATGGAAATGTGAAATTGGGAGCTGAAGCTTTAACGAATAACCAGACAGAGTTGCTTAGAAGAAAACTTGAAATATCTGTAAGGGGAGATAATGTTCCCGCGCCCATTTTGTCTTTTGGTTCTTCCGATCTTCCTCAGAGGCTCCTCCAAAATCTAGAAGCTTCGGGATATGAAATGCCAACGCCTGTCCAAATGCAGGCCATCCCATCTGCATTGATGGGCAAGAGCGTGCTCGTTTCGGCTGAGACTGGGTCGGGAAAAACTTGTTCATTTCTGGTTCCAATAGTTTCTCAATGCTCGAAGCTCAAAATCAGCCCACAAAAACCTCTAGCAATGGTTCTCACACCTACTAGAGAACTATGTATACAGGTTGAGGAACAAGCAAAGCTGCTTGGTAAAGGTTTACCTTTTAAGACGGCCCTAGTGGTTGGAGGTGATCCCATGGCAGGACAAGTATACCGTATCCAACAGGGAGTGTCGATGATTGTGGGGACCCCAGGAAGACTCATTGATCTTCTTACCAAGCATGATTTTGAGCTTAATTCGATATCAATTCTTGTTTTGATGAGGTCGATGTCATGATCCAGAGGGGATTTCGCGAGCAAGTTATGCAAATATTCCAAGCTTTATCCCAGCCCCAAGTGTTGATGTACTCTGCAACGGTTTCAAAGGAGGTGGAGAGAGTGGCTGGCTCATTGGTGAAAGATCTTACCGTCATATCAATTGGAAAGCCCAACAAACCTAACGAGGCTGTGAAACAGCTGGCAATTTGGGTGGACTCCAACAAAAAGAAACAAAAGCTTTTCGACATATTGACTAGCAAACAGCATTTTAAGCCACCGGTTGTGGTGTTTGTGGGTTCAAGACTTGGGGCGGATCTCCTTTCTGAAGCAATAACGGTGACAACTGGGGTAAAAGCTGTATCGATCCATGGTGAGAAAACCATGAAGGAAAGGAGAGATATATTAAGGTCATTTTTGGTCGGAGAAGTTACTGTAATTGTGGCCACAGGTGTTTTGGGCCGAGGAGTTGATCTCCTGTCTGTGAGGCAGGTTATTGTGTTCGACATGCCGAATTCCATGAAAGAATATGTCCACCAGATTGGGAGGGCTTCTAGAATGGGAGAAGATGGTACATCAATTGTTTTCGTAAATGATGAGAATAAGAAACTATTTCCTGAGTTGATTGAAATTCTGAAATCATCTGGTGCTGCAATACCCCGTGAGCTTGCTAATTCACGGCATGCAGTAAGTTCTTTCTCCTCAAGCAAGAGTCATAAGAAAAGGAAGCATGGCTACTGAAGGTACTCGGCCATTATCATCCTTCTTCAGTTTGTTATGTAAGCCAGAAATAGCATTTCATGTAGCGTATTACTATTTTCTTCCTTTTAAAAATGCATTGGTTTTAACATTTTATGCTGATATGAGACTTGTTGAAGTCATATGATCTCATGGTTATCCAACACTTTGTTGTGTCGTTTTATGTTGAAGTAGGTTATACTAAAACTTCATAGCCATTGAATGTTTATTTGTGTCGGTGTATCTTTTGGTGCATCCATTGGATGGAACATTTACCTAGCATCTCAAATCACATAAGCTACTTATTTGTCCGAGTTTCTCAAATTAATTCACGTTGTTCAGATGAATGAGCTATAGTGATATCACCCATCCATCTAAAAACAAACTCGTGAAATTATTTTAGGTTACAAACTAGTTCTTTTTTTTAATAATTATTTTATATTCTTTTTATCTTTTTTCCTCATTTTATAATCTATATTTTAGTTATTATTAACTAATATAATATTATCCCATTTATTTATTATAACTTAATAGTTACATTAAAAATATATTAATATGAAAAATAATGTCCCAATACAATCGAACGAGTGCATAATCTCGACTAATTGAAACCAATGTAGTCCCATCCTCTATCTATACTATATTGTTAAGCGTGAGCGACAAAGTTGGTCTCCTGATGTCTTTTTTTTTTTTCCTATTTATTCTGGTCTCTTGATGTCTTTGTTTTTTCTATTTATTTATCTTATCCGTTTGTTTTCTTCTCTTATGATTTTCTCTCTTCTTTTTTATTTATTTATCTTTTATTCATTTTCTTCTCTAACATTTATTATTTTTTTCTCTCACCTTATTTCAATAATTTTTCGTTTTTTTGGATTTTTTTAAAGATAATGTTGTTTGATATTTTATACTTTTATATTATTTTTATATTAATTCAATAATTATATTAAAAATACTTATAAAATATATATTAACATAAAAATTAATTTAAATAAAATAATTATATAATTTACACACGCAATGAGTGTGCCAAAAATACTAATTATTAATTATGATCGTTTTGCAAATTACACATAATTGTGAAAGGATTAGGAACAATCAATGGGACTCAAAACTAAAATTAAATATTACATGAAAAACACATTCCAGTCAAACTGTTACTGCCAAAGAGCAAATACAGTTGCAGCGTACCTAAGATTTAGTAGTTAAAGAGTTCGTCAAAGAGCAACACCACTACCTACCTAGTCAACCCACTATTATATTACTGCCTATCTATCAGCATTCAGCAGGCTTTAAAGAACGGAAAATATGAATTACATAAATAATTAATGGAATTGCGAAAATGAACCTTCCGAGGCTACCCATGCACAAACTTGGGAACAAGAATTTAAAGAAAAGGTGACCGAGATTCAATTAAGAAAATCTTGACTCCATCAAAACCCAAATGGCACCAAATTTGACCCCAAATTGTATGCGCAAACTTCATCATGCTAAAACCAGATTTTGTTATGACTGAAAATAGCCAGAGAAGGAAAAGGGAACAAAAGACAGCATAATGACAATAAGTTAAGATAGAAGCTCTAAAAAGGAGGCTTCAAATTTCACGGTTTCATTACAAACATTAAGCGTTCATGTCTTTACAAAAGAAACTCTATCAATTATCTATCCATCAAGAAACACAAGAGTTCGTCAAAATAAGCAGCAAAAGACACATAGACAGGAGATAGATACAGATAGAAAGCTACAAAAGATCTATGCACCGAGTTTTTGAAGCAGAGTCGTGAAAATCGAGTAAAAACAACTAAGCCAGTTCCCGTTAATTATGACTCGAGACTTCACCGATTGAAGAGTCCCTACACCCGATACCTACAAGCTCAGATTCAACATTACCAAGTTGAAGTTATAAAGGAAAGCAGCAATGGAGATATGCACAAGAACGATACCCAAGTTTTTAGCAGTCACCCCACCCAACTATTATCTTTGAGCTTTCTTAACTTCCACGACACGTCAATTGTTCACATCCCCCTGTGACACCGAGTTATCTTTTGCAGCTTCGGTTTCTTCCATGGAAATATCTCCCGCCACACCAGGTTCTGATGGCACAATACCAAGATTATCTGCAGCCTTCACTTCCCCTTCCACACATTTATTCTCATTACTACTATTCTCTTCTACATTTTTAACCTCTTCGTTGTTCTCCTCAGCCTTCACTTCCCCTTCCACACATTTATTCTCATTACTACTATTCTCTTCTACATTTTTAACCTCTCCGTTGTTCTCCTCGGTCTTATTTCCCTTATTTGCATCCCTAAATTCATCACTGTCATTTTCTTCTTTAACTTCCACATCTGTAACACTAACATCCTTAAGCTCATCAACATTTTTCTCTGTAGCTGCTCCTTCAAAGCCCTCGTGGCCAACATCATCTTTCCCTTTGAAATACTCATCAACATGAACATTATTATCTTCACTGAAATCCTCATTATTGTCCTCCATCGAGTGAGCTTCGTCACCGCGACTCTCACTTTCGTTTTCAGAGTCATTCTCCACCACCTCCTCATTATTCAACTCACCTCTGTTCTCTCTCCTCTCGAGGAACTGCATCCTCCTCCTCAAATCCCCCAATTCCCTCTCCATCAAGAACAATCTTTCCTTCAAAATCAGGTTCTCCTCCTCCAGTTGAGCAATATGCGTATCCTGATC
>JBBMKE010000001.1:23458757-23469378 GCA_037834125.1 Lippia alba | reverse complement strand
AACTTGGGATCATAATAAGCATGATTAATCAGTTGGGAAAGTTGGCTCTTCATGAGCATCATAATTACAAGTTTTGAGATTTAATTAAACATAACAGCTCAAAAATGCTGCCTGCATACATGCATAATTACAATGATACATACAACAAGCAGGTTAATGTAGGATGAACAAATAATCATCGTACCTACGGATAACAGTAGAGGAAGGATCACTACTCCTTGTTCCGGGAGGATTTGTCTTTCCTATGGCCACCCAAAATACGAGAAATCTGGAGACCTCTACTGAAGGCTTGGTTGAACAGCATTCTGGTTTGGAATTCAGACACAAATGGGAACCAAGCAAGAAAAGCAACTGGCGTGAACAAAAGCAAACCCATCAAGATTTCATAGCCACGTGCTAGTGTTTTGACCGAACCCCAGAATTGAGCCTTTTGAACTAGCGGCTTGCATGCTTGTGCAATCTGGGACACAGAAAAAGAATTGAGCTTGCAACTTCTTTTTTTTTTTTTTTTTTTTTTTGTGTGTGTGTGTGGGGGGGTGGGGGGAGGAGAGACAGAGAAAGAGTTACTAACCAGAAGTAAACCCCAACCAGTAGGCAAGAAGGCGAGTATACAAATGAAAATATCTTTCGGACTCATATGGGCAAGCGCAATCAAGATGACCAGGACGGCAACAAATGTCACAAAAATCAGACCCTTGATAAGCCGGAAGACAAGTTGAAAATTCGCACTGAATTTCCTCCGTCCAACAGATATTGTCTGGAGAAAAACCAATATGAAAACGTGAAACTCCAACCCAGGCTCAGCAAACAATTTCCACTTTCTTAAGCTTTTATTATTGCAGAAGATAAATAAAAGTGAAACTTCTAGAGCTTACCTTCATGACAAAAAGTATCACAAAAATCACAAGCCACGATACGCCATACACCTGGGAAACATTGACGAATTTGTTAAAACTTTCCAAAGAATGTCCACCTTAATCAACTAGAAATGGTGAGTTTTGAGAGCAGAGAAAAATTTAGGACCAACATACCAAAACATTTTGGTTATGCTTTGTGATGTGCAAGTTATACACCAGCCCATATTGATAAATGAAAAACCTAAGTGCCAACACTATCTCAACAATGATACCACGTTTCCCAGAATGACGTAGATGATCTTGCTCTTCATCCCACCATGATTCCCAACTTTTCTCTGGAGGGACACCAATACCTCCTCTGTTACTAATCCACTTATTCCAATCAGTCCAATCATCAACAATTTTTTGCCACTCAAAACCAGAAGGATTGAAGAGGAAGGGAGCAAAGAGCCAGGTGCCAACCATAAACCACATCGACACAGTGATTAAGATATACGCAACAGCACCTCTGTAGGTTTGACCAAATATTTGGTAAACAAGAAGCAGTATCATTAGCTCAAGCCCCTTAACAAAGTGGCTACGAGAGTACAACCGATAGTTCTCAGCAAATTTGGCATGGAACACAACAAAACCACGACCAGTGGCTCTATATTTGGCTCCTCCGTGAAGTAAAGTCCTTCCATAGTAATGGGTCTTAGTTCCAAGTGAAAATGTAAAAAAGACTGGTGCTAGTTGTAGCTGCATCAGTACGAATTCACTTAATGCAGTTCTAAAACCCTTTTCCAACCCAATTTCCATCATCATAGGGAGAGCCATCAAAAATCCAATTTGCACAAAGGACTGTGAGGCCAGCGCAACTTCAAGAGACTTGTTAGCTCGTGTTCTTGGATCTGTACTCAATCCTCTCTCAAGACCACTAAGAACAAGATAAAGGCGGCCATACAGAAATATGTACACAGTGAGCACAGTAATCTGTCAGAAGAAACAAAATAACTTTAGAATGCTGAAAAGAAATTCAAGAAAAGCAAGAATTGAACAATTTATCCATGTTGCTTACCAAAGTACTTAAGTAGAAACCAATGGTGGTAAAATAGCACGAGAGCATTCGGAAGAAATCAAAGCGATGTCCCAGCCTATACAAATCACGACTCAACGTTTGTTCTCCATTTCCATTGGCAATTTTAGCCTCAAATAGAGAAATCTGGTTAAGACCGACATCCCTTCCCTTACCAACTTGTATGTATTCATGATGGGTTACATTGCCTTCACGAAGTGTAGAGTTGAAACCTGTAATTAAGGTTTCAGGTAGTAAGTCAAGCTACATCATCCAAAGAGGGTTTAAAGAGCTTGAACAACAATAGTATGAGCATACCGGCAAATATGTCCTCACTCAGATTAATAATTTTGGATGCTTTACTCACTCCACCTCTTGTAAGGTGGAATAATCTATCAAAAACATCTGGGTGACCATAGTGAAACCGTACCCTGTACAATTAAGAAGGAAATTAACACCAAACACTTAATCAATTAATGATAGTAAGTATTTGGAAGATGATGAAGTCATATCCCAAACAACTGAAGTTATTTGATACAGAACTTTAAGATTATAAATGAATATATGCTTCATAAATTACCATCAACCATTTTCTAAATAGTGTAGTTATTCCCAAAATAAATTTGAATTATATTTAACCAAATACTGGGACAAAAAATAAAAGTACTATTTGAATTAAATCTATGAGATGTTTCACAAACATATGTAGAGGCATTTGTTACTTAACATTGTTTTTAAATTTTTCACTTTGTTTTTTCAATTACTTTTGTTTAGTTGTACACACAACTATGTGGCACTTGCCTCTAGTACATTAATATCAGGGAACCATGATAATAGTTACCAGAAGGGTATATATTATCCTCCAGTTACCTGATTTAGTCAGTTGAAGCTTTGGGTTTAAATATATTGAAATCTTAAGGTGTACCCTTGGCCAATTAGTAGGCTTTACTCTAAGCAACATTGCCAGGGATTTGTTTATAGTACACAGATCCACAATGTTGAAAGGAGTACAAGAATATTATTATTAACTGTGAAATATAAACAAAACCCTGGCAGTATTGCTTAGAGGAACTAACCTCTATTATATAATAGAGCATAGAGAGACCTATCAGACTAAGAATACTAATCTTATAACATAATCCTATCTAACATCAACTTCCTAATCCTACTAGATATCAACTATCTAAGTAATTCTAACATTCCCCCTCAAGCTGGAGCATGTCTAACGTCCACAGCTTGTTGCAGAAACAAAGGAAATCGAAATTTTAACAATTTAAATTTTTCTGAAAATTTAAAACTGTTCTCCACCTCAAGCTGCAATACAGGCAAGCCAATCAAAGAACTTATACCATTTACAGAAATACTGAGAAACCTAAAAATAAATCTATAGGAGAGGGTAGCTAAATAGGCAAAGAGAAAACTTACTTAAGAGGGTTGGCCAGTAATCTCTGACCAATTGTGACAAAACTTGTCTCCTGATTAGACATAAACCAAGCAAGAGAGGAAACACTGCAGCAAGTAGTTAACAAATAATGAGGGTATATTAGGGCAAGAGCAAATAGATACATTTTCAACCGGACTGTGCTAAAAATGAAAGGGTGGCCCACCTTCCAGTGAAGATATGTTCCCTCAGGCCAAGGATTGATGGATGCCTCACATCATGCCGTTTGAGAAATTCTTGAAGCAAGTTTCTCATTTTCAAAGCTTCTTCCATGTAATTATCCTACATTTGGATTTTCACGTCAGGGCACTCAGAAAGAGGATATTCAAAGCCAAATCCACAGGAAACGACATACCTGATTCATATCAATTGTTTGCAAGCCTTCTCCACGTGTGAAAATAATGGCATGATTCTGATTTTCAGGTTTCCCTTCACCCAGTATAGCAGGGCCTGGAAGTTTTATCCGGTAGACAATCTACAAAACGAAGTCTCTTTAAATATCATTCCTCCAATACTAATGTCCTATTAGATGTGGCTCTAGAATAGTGTAAACATAATAGTAAAATGATTGAGTGGTTGCTAGAGCCAAGTGTGAGGAATGGAGGGGAATGTTGCTCTCGCATAGCTTCAATAATTATACCCAGTTTAATCAGAACATGATTTTCCAAGATCTTTCAACAGCTACTATTCAGGTAGTGACTTTCCTGATATTTTTTAAATTTTGCGCTACCTAGAATTTCACTAGATTACATATAGCAAAGCTCTTTTAACCTGATCCAGATTCTGTCCTGGCTCAGAAGAATTTGACTTGGGCAAAGCAGCCTTCACTAGAGTGGAGTAGTACGCCTTATCATTTACTTTCTTAGTTCTGTCCTTGCTGGGTTCTTCAACTTCATCGATATATGCTACTCGAAGAGATGGATACCTGTTTAGACAGAAACTCAAGATTAGGTGATGCCAGTTGCAAGGAAACAGCCTAACACTTCTCTGCAACTCTTACGTTGTCATAAGTCTCAATATATCTTGAGCCCGTTGATCTCCAGATCGTTTTTGATTACCATATAATTGACAGGAAACAACATATGTAAACTTCATATCAGCAACTGCTTGACATTGTGTCCACAGTGACCTCTCCCCCTTCATCTGATCTTCATTTAACTCAATGGCCTTATAGCCTTCCATCAAATCTGTTTAAGTTGAAACGGACAGCTGCTTATTGAACAAATAGATTGTACTGAAATATGAAAGTGCCAGTAAAAAATATCTTCACATGCTAATTCAAATTAGTGAGAGTACCATCATCCTTGGCCATATCAAGGAATGCTTGAAGCTCTAGTGCTTTCCGGTAATACATCATTCCCCTAACTGTCAGAAATTAGAAATGAATCAGTGTAGTTAAAAACAATTTAACGCACAAATACAAGGATAATTAAAATGATAGGCTACATAACAGACAGCTGAGAGTTTAATTTATCTATACCAGTTTTGGTTAATGTTTGGCCCCTATACGAAGCCCAAAGCCGTAGCTGTTCTTCTAACTCATCGGAGCCCCTAAGTTCCTCTTCATGTTCACAGTCGACGCGCTCCATAAAATTGTTCCATTCATCTGTATAATATCAATTTAAAACCAGTAGAGAAGGAAAGACAAAATATACCTCATAGCAACCGACAGACCTGGGAAAATTTTCTGCAGGTAAAAGAGAATGGAAACACCATCTTCATTTTGCTCTTCTAGCTCGTTCAATGAGAAGAGGACCTCCTCCGTGTAGTACGGTGTCAAAACACTAAATGTACAAATAGTATATTAGTGTTATTCCCTAACAATATTAATCTTGTATAATTCTATCAGATTATTTGGTAAAGTACACAAGAAAGTGGTACCTAAAAACAAATGTTAAATCAAACCATGGTTACATAAAGTTTGATTTGGGACACAAGCTACTAAAAGACACGAGGCACGCCTAACGTAATTGACAAGTTTATATAACCGTGCCTAGGTGTAAAGATCATAAATCAGGAATCATTAGTAAAGCATTACTGTTTCCATCATAATTCTACTCCCAAAATTTGTTTTCCGAAATGTTACCGTACACTGACATCTTTAACACGAACGCAGATCATCTTTAAACTCGGGTAAATTTTCTAAGCATCAAAGCTTTAATGAGGATGGGCTCAATGTAAAACACACCGAGAATTGCCTGTGGGAGCCGGCCAGCTGGATATCTCAAAACCACTAGTACTACTAATGAAAATGCCGAATACAGATCTACAAATGCAACATATGAAAATGAAACAAAATGCGTAGGCAAGAAACCACTCACGAGAAAGAGAGCATATTCCGAACTTTAGGAGCTGGAGGCATGTCCATAAACAAGGAATTTGAGAAGAAGGATATGCGTCTTCTGGCTTCTAAGTTAGATGGTACATCCATAGCAGATTCCTTCACAGTCAGCAACAAGTACAACCTCTTGATCTGTGTGAGAAAAATCACAATATTATATAACCAATCAAGTAAATATGCTAAAAGTTTTACACATGGAGAACTCTTTACCTTCTCCTTCCAAGCTGGTGATTCAGGAGCTGGGAATTTGATGGCACCAGCTGATGCAAATAACTGATATTGTTGATCAAGAGGGACCATTCCTTCCGGTCCCCCACCACCATGAATTGAATCTAACAAGCTATTTGAAGAAAATACACTAAAATTAGAAATTTGTAATTCAGGCCTAAAAGGTTGACCCAGCAGTGTTGACATAAACATTACTTGGATACATGATCTTCCATCATTATATCTCGGGTCACAACTTCAAGCATGTCCTGGAAAAGAATGACAACTTGATCCCTATCCTCCGGCTTATTGTCTAGCTGCAAAATATGGCCAATTCAGCATCAAATTCATGTCACAATTGCACAAGCAAGTCACGATCTTCTAAGAAAAAAAGAAACATGTAGATGTGATGGTCGTTACAACAGAAAAATGCATACCAAGTATTTGACTAGCCTAACGAAGAGATCATACAGACTTGGAAGAGCACTCAGCTTGTATTCAGCTAATAGATCATCATCCTCTATATGCTTGTCAACTTCAGAAAATATATACTCAATAACCCTGAGAAAGGCATAAAAGATGATTAAACAAATTTGAAGAAAATATGAATGCCTTCAAACTGCAAGGCAAAATTATGCTTACTCTTTTTCTCGATTTCCACGAACTAAAAACTTGACAATGTTCCGGAATGAAGCATAACACTCACAGACAGCAGAATACATATAGGGTTCAGAATTAATCCGCTTTTTTAGTTCACTATCCTTGCCATTACTGTCTTTTGCCATATCCACTGCAATTGGAATCTATTTAACACCAAACCAAATTAGTATTGGAAAGTAACTTTTTGGTAAAAATATGAACTAATTATTCTATCCAGGTATGAAAAGGAAATATAAATGACAGATCAAATTCTCACATCAAAAGCATATCACGTTAAAGAAAGTTGCATACAAAAAAATACCATTTTTACACCTCAATTATTTGTTTCCTCTCAAAAATAATTGTAAAGCTGCTATTACGCTAGTAAGAAAGAATGTGAAATTATCAACCCTTACACAACAAAGTGGTCTACTTAAAGGCGATGTTATAACTGGTGTCATAACTATAAGATGTTCCTAGTAAGATCAGTAAGGATGCCCATTCCTATTCTCAAAGCCTTCCCATGGATCTTGGACACCAAGTACGACAACATTATGTGTCCGCCTTACCATGCCATTGGGGGATAAGCATTTTCCCAGTAGGCAATAGAACGGAGACAAATAAGAAAGGAATGATTTATTGGGGATGACTAAAAGCTCAAACAGAAACGATCAGTATTTCTCCATGGAGAGGGGGTACGTAGTTCGAATGGGGAACATAGGGTGAAAACCAAACCTTGCTGGCGAGCAAAAATGGAGGCCACTGCATCAGCTCCAGATCACGATCAGCCCAATATGGAACAAGCAACAGATCCATTTCCCTAAAGACCAAGTTGTAGCAATCAAATCAGTAAATCCATAGCTTATATATGTTCATTTACACCAAATTAAAGAGAACATAAAAACCAAGACAGAAGATCACCTATTACTTATAAGATCCTCCTCTCTGAAACTCGTAATTATTTTGTTCCACAACTGAGCAAATCTTGCAGCTTCTTTTTCCTTACTGGACGGGATCTGGGACATTGATATCAACAGAAATAAAAGTTAATTCCAATAATTATCAGCGTTCATCAACAAACTAATAAAATAAGATGAAAAGGGAACAAAAAAATATGCTACCACTTCAAACTTCCGCGAAAAGGTGGCCTTCAGTCCTTTCTTTTTTGCCGGCTCTGTTTTCTCCTCAGGGATTAAACAGGCGTTAAAAGCACCAGGCAACGACTCAAATCGGGATCTAAGCATTCCTAGTGTTCGGATCTGGAAGAACATGGATCAAAGATCAAGCCCAAAACAAAAAATTCAATAAGCTTCCACATTAAACTACAGGTCAAGCTAAACATCTGTCCCGTGCATGGTAATAAAATTCATGCAGTCACTGCATTGCCTAACCAATAGACGGAACATTCAATCTCCAGGAAAAAAAAAAACTGCAACAAGTTTGTATTCCTAATGGAAATGGGCATTTCAAACAATCTTTTAGCCATATCAATTGTACAAACAAAGTTATTATCATGCAGCAGGTCAATATGCCAAGAGTTTCATATCCCACAAAAAAACAAAGCTTAAATATAATGCCCAAGGGTTTCCTGACCTCTCCAAGTCGACGGAATGCACCATAGATACCCCCAAATAGTGTGGAGAAGATAGCATACCAGATCTGGGCATCCATGAAATAAACCTGGAAAGGAGGCATTGTTAAATGCTTTATCTAAAAGGGGTGCGGCAGGATTACATGTTGCAGGTATTGAGAAATAAAATGCTGTACTTAAACAGAAAAGGATTCATACAAGAATAACTGGAGACCATAGTGCGATCACAACACCCATGTTTTTCTTAGCTGCAAAAGACAAAGTCGAAATTTAATAATTAACCAATGCCAGTGCCAACTTTCTGTCTCTTTGTAATTTGCTTGCGAGCACAAAAATAGCTCCAGATAAAAGTCTTATTGATTACCTTGAGGAAAAAACTCATGCCACTGGTAAGTCGCTATATGAACACCCATGATAGCTCGTGTTGGAGCCACCAGAGGCCTTATCTGCAATAGAATGGTTTGCTCATTTGCATAAGTATTAAATGGATCATGGATATAGATGGACACAACCCAAATACTGTACAACAGGCAGATAGAGATTTTTTCTGTCCCTAGTCTAAAATGAACATTTCGAAGCTCAGTCAGTCTGATGTGATTAGAGATGAACAAGAAGTCGAGAATTTCCTTTGACTAAAGATTCGTAATAGCAACCTCATGCAATTGACACCAGAGATACGGAAATTAATGGGAGCATCATGTAAAGATAGAGATACATTGTTAACAAAAATACGCACCTCAATATAAAAACTAAAGGCCAATTTTGTGATGATAAGAAGCACCCAGAATAATGTATACCTGAAAATTCAATTAAGAAATTAAACATGCATCACATAATATGATTTCGTAAAACAAATGGGTAGGAGATCTATGAAGCCTTACTTGAAAAGAGAAAATGTGCTTTCATGCATCCCCCTTCCAACATAGAGTCGAGGCTGCAATTCATAAATAGAAAAAGAAATTACAATCTGAGGTTCAAAGAAGCCAAAAACATGGGGGGTATACATATACAATGACAGGTCATCTAAAAGCCCCCCTCACTTGCTGGTGCACTTCTTCATGTCAATGGCTAGTGGTCAGATTAGAAAAGGACCTCATATGCCCTAGCCCTAATAGCATATCGAACAATAACTAGCCATTAAAGAGCTGAGACACTAATTTCTCTAATATCCAGAATGCATACCTGTGACCACCACATCAATAGCATTACAATTTTGTAATGGGAACCTTCAAGGAACCTTCGAACAAAGGGAAAAAGGAAGAGCACGCCAGCGAGCATATTTGGCGCCAAGTAGATCACAACAGCCAATATAAACAGCGAAGGAGCACTTGAGCCATTGCCAAACCAACCTTTGATAATTTGACCAAATCCACTAGGATTTTCCCATGTATAAGCATAAGTAACAGGTAGGACAACCACCCATGCAGCAGCAGACACAACCTTTAGAATGTAACGTAGTTTGACATGGAAGGACATGCTCCGTCTAGCTTTCCAATTCAGAATTACATCAAGGATGGCTGTCATAGATATTTAAACAGATATCACAAGAAAGAAGCACACAAATTAATGAGGATCTGCCAAATATGACCAGAAAACAATTGCAGATCAAAAGTCTGCCAATGCACTTAAAAATGGAAAGTATGAACATACCTTGCCCAAGTTTCAATATTGCAGCAGTTATAAAGATGCTTAGTACTTTCCTGAAAACACCAGCATCAAAAATTGCTGTAGGCTGGTCACTATTCCAAGCAACGATGATCATAGCCTTGATACATGAGATTGGTCCCCAAAGTCAACATTAAAGAACAGAATGTTTCAAAGAGCAAGACTAGACAAAGAATGTCAGAACTTCAAAGAAGCACACCTGCAAGCACAATATGAAGAAACTCCACATTCTGTCAAAGCTTCTAAAGATGTGCCAAAATGATCGGATCTCAACAAAATTAACTTTCCCCATCCATCGATCACTTGTAGGCATACCTTCCTATAATCACAAAGAATCACGCTTAGTTACATTACAAAGGCAAATACACAGGAGGATTTGTACTTCAAAAGATATTTGGAAACGTGCTCAAGTAAATAAAAAAAGTTGCCTGTTGATAAATGAAATAAGGTGCTTCAATGAGTCATGAAAATCTATAAGATAGAGATGGATTATACAGGCACACGAAAGCCTGTCAGAAGCAGGGCAAAACGAAGTATTTTCTAGCAAGTTGAACATTCAGCACGTATCTAGGACACAATGAAAATCCTAATGCAACACTTACCCCATTTCTTTCTTTCAAAAGCTCGTCTGCAGGCTTACAGAAAAAATCAGCATCAGCCCGCATTGGCCATCCTAAACGAAAACAGTCTACAGACCTGAAAATTTATACAAGGTAAGTATAAAAGTTATAAAAAATTCAGTTGATTTCAATTTAATGGGTATATAATACCAGAAGTATTCATTCAAATCATCATAGTTTCTCCACTGAGAATGCTTTGATTTCGC
>JBBMKE010000001.1:23424577-23458657 GCA_037834125.1 Lippia alba | reverse complement strand
CAAAATTGCACTACACCAAAAAGTTACACCAAAAGTAAAATATACAACAAAAAAGACACCAATTTTAGAAATTCACCTTCTTGGTTAGAATTTACATATTTGATCATTATTTGTAAACGAATTAACCAAATAATATTTGCCTTTAATTCGATTTTGAAATAAATTGATAAAAATATTTCCTTTTTTTTGGTACACAAGCCAAGCGTCCCAAGGACCGCTTACATCAAGCCTATCGGCGGGTGCTCCCAGCAGCACCAATCTTCATGCATACGCTGCCCCATCTTAGCCAAGCCATCAACAAGAGAATTATTTTCTCTGTTAACATGCTTAAGAATACACTCCCAAGGTTTGTGTATAAGTGCACGACATTCTTCAATCAGGATCCCCAACGGGTGTTCATTCGTATCAGCTTTGTGTATGAGCTCCACCACAGTCATAGCATCACTTTCAACATCAATTTTTTCGAACCATTTCTTACAGGCAATGCGAAGCCCTTCTCGCAATCCTACAAGTTCCGCCACCACAATGTCTGGCGTTAGAACCTTGAGTGTGAATCCAACAAGCCAAGTCCCCTCGGCATCTCTAACAACACCCCCTACTGCTGCCTTGTTTCTTTCACCAAACAGACTCCCATCAGTGTTAAGTTTTACCCACCCTGGGGGTGGCGTACTCCAAACCAAACCAGCTTCCCAAGGTTGCTTCGTATCCCAACCTTTTTGTAGTGCTTCCAAGTTTAGGAAGAGTGTCTTTAAGCTGGTAATTGTGAATCCACAGACCCGTGATGAACACCCATTGCCAGTTCATATTCGGTACAATGTTGTTGCGGCATTTAAGCTTCCAAGTTGCTGTAAACCAATCCACTTCAGTTACCATCCGGAATCCATTCCAATCTCAGCCATCAATCACCTTATTCCAGAATATAGAAGCAGCGGAGCAGTTCCGGAACATGTGAATAACATCCTCGCGATCAGCCTTGCATCGACGGCACCGACTGTCCTCCATCATGTGACGATCTCGACGGAGAGCATTGCATATCAAACTCTTGTGATTAAGCAGCCATAAGAATCCTTTCAGTTTTCTCGGAAAATGGCTCATCCAAATCATATTCCACGACGCATCAAAGTTGGGATTATCATCATTTAGTGCATCATACACCGACTTGCACGTGAATTTTCCGGTGGAGATTTCGGACCAGATCAGTGTATCATCCGCTGTAGAGGCCTGTGGTAGCGGTATTTTTAGAATGTGATCCACCACACCTTAGGCAGTTGTGTATGCAGTAGTTCAAGACGCCAGCGCCCATGCTCAATATAATCAGAGACACACTTTCCTTCACCACCAGAATGAACTGCTTCTCGAACAAGGTCCCTCAAACAACCCAAATCAGTCCAAGTATCATCCCAAAAATTGATATCATGCCCACTATCGATCCTCCATTTGATTTTATGAGCCACATTCCATATGCTACGGACAATGCCTCGCCAAAGTGGGGATGTCGTCGGCTTAACTTAAGTTTCTTGTATGTGCGCATTGTTCAGGTACTTTTCCCGGAACATGTCCGACCAAATGGATAGCTCCCTTAAGACAGAATCTCGCCTGCTTCTAGACGTATGTGGTGCGAACCACGTTTTTGACTTATGGGGACTGATAGTGAGCCTCGAAGCTCTGCAAAACCTGTCCAGAATTGCCTTAATACAGCAAGCATTACTCTCTGACGCTTCTGCCATCGACACAATATCATCCGTAAATAAAAGATGACTCAACTTTGGCCCCCTACCACAAGTAATCGGCTTCCACTGATTCGAAGTAATAGCTTCCTCAATCAAGTAGTTAAGGCGCTCCATGCACAACACAAAGAGATAGAGCGAAAGCGGGTCGCCTTGTCGGATCCCACACGTTGGGTGAATTGGCTCGGTTGGTTCTCCATTCCATAAGATTTGAGGTTTAATCGTCGTCACACTAGCCATGATAACTCTAATGATCTTATCTAGAAAACCAAAGAAAACCAGAGTTTCCCTCAAGAAATTCCAGTTGATCTTATCGTACACCTTCTCAAGATCAAGTTTAAGAATCATACTCCCTTTCTTACTCTTCGATTTTTGCATTGAATGGATGATCTCCTTGAGAATGAGAATATTGTCGTGTGTACTGCACCCTGGTATAAACGAGCTTTGCAACGGGCCAACTAAATCAGCAATAAAGTTCTTAATCCTACCCACCAACAGCTTAGTCAAAATCTTCAGTGACACATTTAGCAGCGTTATGGGCCTAAAGTCCCCCGCGACCTCCAGACCATCGCATTTCGAGATCAAGCAAACAAAAGCCTCACCCATATCTTCCAAAATTTGCCCCATCTCGAGGGCCCTTTCAATATGTTTGAAGACATTTGCCCCACCTCACTCCAGAATTTTTGATAAAAAACCGCCTGAAAACCATCTGGTCCAGGAGCTTTGAAAGGTGTCATCATCTTCACGACATTCCAAACTTCACCCAAAGGGATAGGTCTAAGGAGAAGTTGTATGTTTTTTTGCTGAAATCATGCGCTGGCAAGAAGACATCTCCAGCTGCCCCAAGCTTCCAAGATCACAGGGCCAAAGATGTTTTCAAAAAACTTGCGGACCTCTGAGCGAAGTTCCTCCTCATCCGTACTCCACCGATCACCTATCCAGAGAGAGATTATTTGGTTTTTCTTACGCCTCGCTAACGTCGAGAGGTGGAAAAAATGTGTATTTCGGTCTCCAGATTTTAACCAGTTTACAAGCAATTTTTGATACCACAAGTACTCCTCCTAATTAAGAACCTCATTGTATTCGGTAATCAGTTCTTTCTCCAGATTCAAGAGTCGCTCGCCCCGTCTAGCAACGGGTATCATTTGAATTCCCCGAATACGACCAAGTAAGGTACGTTTTCGATGAAAGACGTTCCCAAAGGTATGTCTATTCCACAAAGTCAGTTCACCTCGCACAGCCACATTGGCCGCTGGCAGTGTGCGGTCTGCATTAAAGTGTTTAGCAACAATCTCTCGACAACCCGAGTGCTCCATCCACGCTACTTCAAACCGGAACGGCTTATTTTTTGCTACCATAATACTCCCTTATGTATCCACGAGAAGTGGGTACAGGTCCGAATGAGTTTTCAGCAGAACTCAAACCGTATTATCTTGAAATTGATCGATCCAAGCCGTGGAAGCCAAAGCACGGTCTAAACGCTCGCTAACGCGTCTCCCACCTGCCACCGTTCCGGACCATGTGAACCACGGTCCCTTAGTTTCAAGGTCCACGAGTTTGCAGCTATCAATGTTGTCCGAGAATTTTATGCATCAATTCCAGGAAGCCACATTACCCCCATCTTTCTCACTCGGGCCCTTAATGTCATTAAAATCACCTAACAAAAGCCAAGGTGTATTCGTGTTTGTCCGAATCCTCCTTAAGTCCTGCCAGAGTTCCTCCCTTCTTCTCGGCGTTGGACTCCCGTAAATACCAGTACACCACCAATTGGGCCCGAGGCGCGGACCAATTCTAGCGTGAATAAGTTGGTTAGACACTTCTAAAACCTCCACATGTATGTTGTCGGCATCCCACAACATCCATATTCCTCCCTCTCGCCCTTGAATCGGAGCACGACATACATTAGTAAAACCAAGAGTACGAGAAACTACCTCTACCCGGACCTTAGAGACTCTGGTCTCCATTAGAAACACAATATCCGGCGAAGTATCCCGGATAAGCTCGCGCAAATTGCGCCTGAAAATTTCACTACCTGTACCATTACAATCCCATGCTAGTATCTTCATGGTACTATTATTTAAGTTTTCGGGTTCCCTCGGATTAAAGTCCCCTCTGCTCGTTATCGCCCGAAGAACTTGGGGTAGTAACTCTCGCATTCGCCAATAGTGACGCATTGTCTCGCTGTCCGGTAGTTCGAAATCCATTCTCCCTATCAGTGTTTGGTTTGCTAGGGGTATTTTGCAACGTCGTAACGTCGATTTAGTGGAAGTTTGGGCATATTTGTGTTATGTTTGCGTACGGACGTGCCAAACTAAAAATTGTTTCCATGCTCGGGTAATTTATCCAACTCTCCATCACCTCGAGGTCCTCTATCCGAGCCTCGTTCGCCATGCTTCTCAAGATTAGTTATGTCCGCGAGAAAGTGCGTTTCTTGCACAGGGGTGTCTAGAAGATTGTTACTGTGTAGCCAATGTTCTGTGTCCGAAAGCAGATTTTGTTGTAAAACCCTAGCGCCGGTTTTAGTTGGGTTCGCCTTCTTTCCTATGGAACCAGTTTTGTAAAACGCGGTTTGAAGATTTTGTGTTTCTCTCGGCTCATGGAAAGTCCTCTACCTCCACGTCGTATGGGATTCTGTGATTCAGTTACTGCATGTAATCCCCTTGACAAATTGGGATCCTCTCCCGCTTCAGTTACACCGTCTTCTTAGTGTTCATCCATAATCTCCTTATCAGCCATGATTTCCATGTCATTCGTTTCCTTATCCCCTTCATCATCAATTGCGTGAATTACGCTGTCATCTCCGTCCCCGGATTGCTCCAGCTCCGCAATTAGGGGATTCTCGAAGATTTCAAAACGGTTATTTTGTTTCGTCGCCAAATCTTTCCTAAACTGCCTCCGGTCATCAGCATTCTTTCGCACCCACGGTGGGCCCTCGCCGTCCGCCCCGGAGTTGCCAACACTACATCCATAGTTCGCCCGCATCCATGGTCCAAATTGCTTATTCTCCGTCGGTACCTCGTTGGGACTTTTCGCTTTCGTTTTACTAGAACCAGATGGAATTTCAGTCTGTGTATCCGTGTGTATATGTACTGCAGGCTTTGAAGGGCAGTTCTCAATACGATGTCCCACACGGCCACAGTGGAAGCATATCAACGGCAAATTTTCGTACTCCACATTCAAAAGGCGGCCTTCGACATTGACACCGCTACGAAGAGGATTTTCTAGATTGATTTCCACACAAACTCTGGCATACTTGCCCTTTTCTCCCTAATATGTGTTACGATCAACCTTTACTGGGTTACCAATCGCTGTTGCAATGCCATATAGTATCGTCTCCTTATAATATTCAGTAGCCAAGCCGCGAATGCGTACCCAAGAGATCGCCGTTGTGATCTTGTCCGTCGAGGCGTTCAACTGGGGAATCCATTTCCTTACCACCAGATAGTTTCCATTGATCACCCATGGCCCCCCAGAAAGTATCTCGGTTTCTCCACGCTCCGTAACTTCACCGTGTAGCAGCCACTTCCCAAATCTATGATGTCAAATTCGCCTCTAAGATCCCACATCCTGTCTATTCTAGTGGACAGGAGGTGAATATGCAGGTTTCTCCCCAACGTGCGAAGGATGATCGCATTCCACCAAGGCCTTCTGATTTCCTCCCCATACTCGTCCGTTAGGGTTATTTTGGGATAAGGGTACTCCGGGGTTGGCTCCTCTATTCGGATTCTGTGCAAATCCGGCAGGTTGTCATCGAAACGTTGATGTTCCTTCTCTCTACCCACTAGTTTTGCAAGATACGACCCCCTCTCCGGTGGGGGCGGGGGAGAAGTATGCCCCTCCCCATCCATTTCCATTTCCATCTCTTCAGGGTATCCATAGTGGCTCGGTTTGAATTTTTGAGTGTTTCGCCGGACTTGGTCAGTTTCTTCGCTCGAGGGTGGAGGTTGCAGAGAGGATGAGGCCATCAATGGTTTTCTATGGTTGATAAAAATATTTCCGTCTATTGCTTGATCTTGCTGATTTTTGAAATAAGTTGATGAAAATATTTCCATTTCTTGCTTTTGAAGATTTTGCCGATTTCCAGCTTTTAAATTATGTATTTAGCGTAATTTCTTTTTCTTAATTAAAGAATTGTTAGCCAATAAAAAATTAGAAACAAAGTTTATTTTATGGGATCCCTTGATCATTGAGCAACCCACAAAATGAAACCAATGCAAGTGCTAATGAATTAATAAATTCATAGTTCTAAAACCCACAAAACTGGCAGAATACTGATTCAAACTAAATGGAAAAAGAAAAAGTTGAAAGAGTTCATTATAATCGAAGAAAGAGATGAAATGTCAAACAAAACTTTATTTCATTATGCTCGATTTAGGGTTTTAACATCGAACACATCAAATTGCGGAGAATTGTGATTTGATTTCTTTATGCGAACAACAATCAAAATTTATAATACGCAATATCTCTCAATAGGGTTATCCTCTGGGATCCGATTCGTTGCATAATAATATATTATGAATTAATTTTCTTTTCTCTTTTATTTTTTTCAATTTTTATTGTAATTATCTATACTATTATATTAAGTCTGGACTCCTTTCTTTTCTATCCTGATTTTTTAAATATTTTTTTCTTGGACTTTTACCTATTATCTCTTAACTTTAATTTTCTCTATTTTTTTAAGCTCTTAATTTTTCTCTTGCATTGTATTAATCCTTTTTATAATCTTTTATCTTTTTTTTTCATGTTTTTAATTTTTTATTATTATTTTGATTAATATGTTCTAATTTTTCTATATTTTTAATTTATTTTTATTTGTATTATCATATCAAGCATCAAGTCTATTTAATAATTATTTAATTATTATTATTATTATTATAAAAGATTTAATTTTAAAATATTTTAATAGTAATATATGTTTTGTGCACACACATCGACTATGCGTGGTTAATATAGTATTTTTATTAATAGCAGTATTATCTTATTTATTTATTTATTGGATTATCATAAATATAGTAACTATATCTAAGATAGTTATAAAAGATATATTACTTTTAGTGAGAGTAATAGTGAAGGCCGAAAGCTATTTTAGTTTTTAAAATTGAACAAATTAAAGAGTTATTATGAATTAAGTTTTGAAATATTATTTTTAGATCTTATAATATTATTTATTGAAATATTAAATGAATTAGTTATGAGAGTTTTGAAAATTCATAAGCTTCAATGTCATGGCGTAGATAAGCCCAATTTTGACGGGCAACTTTCCATATTTAATGGCAAGAAAAAAAAATCCCTATCATACACGAAACATCCTCTTAAGTCTAATTAATCCTTTTAAGTTTAGATGTTTTTTTCCCTATCAGACACAGAACAGGTCCAATTGGCTAATGCTTTTTGTCCTTTTTTTTTTTTTTCCGTTTCTAACCGCATCCAATTGGTAATACTTGATCAGTAATTATTGTCATTCTCGATAACATTCATTTGATATCATAGCAAACGATACAACACTTTATATGAAAACGGAAAGGGAAGAGGAATTACAAGAAGCCATTATTCATCAAGTACAACAAAAGAATACCGGCAAGAGGGAGGCAGCAGCAGGCAGCATTTAGTACATTATCACCTGCTCAAACCAAACAAACAACAAAAAGCTCAAGAGAAAGATATTTCATGTCACAAAATCCTTTGTTGGGAACGGTTTTACATATACCTACCTCAACAGTTACAAAATTCCCATTCTTCTTTTGACAAGTCAACAAACTCGGAATCCCCGTCTTCAAACATGATCTGTAGTTTGCCAAGATACAATTTAAATGTATATACACAACCTTTACTTGAAATGACAATGTACATCTTAACAAGGAGTCGCGGCCTCACCAAATGTTTTCTCCTTGTTCTATCAAAGCATCTTATTATACCAAATGACCTGACAAAGACACGATACTTATGTTTATCCTCTGCATATGGTACTTAAGTAAGGGAATTCAGTCGCAAACATTTTGCACCAAACCAATACGTTGAAAATACAGATACCTTTTATCAGAAAAATCAAGAATTCTTATTACTGAACCAATGCAATTCCGACACCTCTTTTTTGTCTGAGAAGGATCATGTCTTAAAGCTCCTGAAAAGAAAACAATCGCCACCAAAATGAAGTCCTTTCCAGAAGGAAAGATAGTTAAAGCCATTTGGAAAGCTGGAGGCTTACCTTCAAAATCAACTCCATTCGTAAAGACCTACCACATAAACCATGCAACCACTCAGTCCCCATTCAACAAAATATTCAAGAACAAATAAAAACAAATCCTGTGGAGCTATCCACAATCATTTCAAAGAGGTAAAGCAATTTATATTAAGAAATTATAAAACATCTAGCAAGACTTTGAGTCTATTCATGATCATGATTTTGGCTTAGCAAAGATCATGCTTGGCTTAGCAAAGATCATGTCACGATACTGACTTCACTTCTAGAAGAAAATTAAACACAGATGTTTTCCACCATAATACCCTATGACTTCACCAACTCTCCAATCTCTCATCAGATTATTCTATGTGATTTCAATTTTCAGGTTGCTGATGAATGTGCTCCTCAATCACCCGGAGGCACTTCCTAAATAACTACATCAATTAAATTCATAAAGCTTACAGGCTGGTTTGATACAACTGCTTTAACGTTCGGAGAATTTGCAGCTACTTGACATGCTACAATTTTCAATGCAGCATCTGAAGAAAGTATTTTTGGTTTATTAGGTTTAACTCCCAGCTTCTTCCGGCAACCCGCAGCACCACAGAAGCAGTCTTGATCTGCACCAAATTGCACAAACCTGCTGGACTCATTAGACTAAAATAGTGACAAATTGTTTAAAGCACCAATTTGTTGGTTCTTGATAAGGTAAGGAATAGTTGACACAAGCTCATACTGATAATCATAGGTTAGATGCTCGCCCTTCTTAATATCACGGGTTGCAAAAATTCCAATTCTTGTTTCACCATCAATCATCCTGAAACCATGAATCAGTCAAGAAGTTATATGAGAAAATTGAAAATACATGTCATAAAACAATGATCAATCTAACCATTTCTGCATCTCAGTATTGGGACAGCAACTGTGATTAATATATCGAGACTTGTTTCCCTTGTAAGTGGCATCAATCACCATGTCTCTATTGATTTCACATAGATAAAAGTTTGTCTCCCCACGGTGTTTCATTTTCCAAAGTCTCTCCTCACACGTTTTATCATCAATAACTGCAACGTTAAAATTAATTCAAAATTTATCTCATAGCCCTTTCAGTTTGCAAGCATACATTGAAGTTTTTACCTTCCCCAACATATTCAATTACAAACTCTCCCCGACTGATGTCTTCTTCTGCTACAACACCCATTCCGCATTTCTCAGTCTGAAACAAGCGCTTCAACTTAGTCATCAATTAAGCAGATCATGACTCAAATGATTACTGATAGATAAAGATAAACAAAATCATCCACAATGCAATAAAAATCACATCTAGCTATATTTGCATCTTTAAAGTTAAATGCTGCAAGTTGAATTGACTTTTCATAATAGTTAGTTGCAAAAGTCAAAATCGGTGGCATGTCATTACATGTTATGATATTAACTAACAAATGATATTGAAGTTGAGATAAACGGGAGTAGGGTGTTTTTAGACCACAACAATGTCTTCAAGCTCTAAACTTGCACCATCTGAAACAACTACCTTAAAGGTAATACCTCAAGACCTAATTGGAAACTACATTAACAAGACATAAAACTGGCTTTTACGGATTATTAACTCCAAAAGGTAACGGGAATCACAAACATGCACACAGAACTCTAATAGAACTCTTAGCATATTCTCTGCTCAACGAATGAAATTGACAGTGCAAATCCGCTTAAATAGCAAGTATAGTTCAGTTAAACAAGTTCACTTGAGAATGATGCCAGAAAACAGAAAAGAAAACAAACATAATGAAGGCTGACTCTACAGTTTCTTTAACTGCTTATCTCCCACATTAATAATTGAATCGCTTTACCTGCACTGCTTTCATCTTCTTCATGGGTCTTTGATGAAATGGCTTATTAAGACATGAGCTCCCGCATTTACAGCCAGAAGAGCAGCTAGACATTAGCATGCTGTAGCAGGGAAAAAAAATTACTAATCAACAAATATGCTAACGACAATTCCACACATTGTCATTAAATGTCCTGAATATCAACTAAAGATAACAGGGAAAAGTAAAAATATATTTTATTAAAAATTAAAGCAATAAAGGGGTGGGAGACCTTAAGAATTCTGATTATATATCTTATTGTCTTGAAAGGGCAGATCGGTGGAGGACGGAGGCAAGTCTCAAGTACGTAAATGCTCCTAGAATATAATCTCTTGTACAAAAATTTCACTAAACATGGAGAGAAAATCTCGGATATCCCTTATGCAAATCCATTCAAAACCTTTTTGAAGATTAAAGAACAAAAGCTAATAATTCTTGGTTAAAAGTAAAACAGGAAAATCTGTATGGAAACATAAGGTCCATATGATCAAGAGGTGTAACTTTCATCTCGTATCCATTCAAATGGTTGAACAGCTCATTAGTTAGCAGAAACATTTTGCAAAAGATGTGATATTCAAATATGCCAAAACTCATAGTATGGAATTAATGAAAGCCAAGTTCAAGATCAAACATTTATGGGCATCTAACCAAAAAGAAACAGGTAAATGGGAAAGGAGGGTAGGAGAACAATGAAATTCTCAGACTCAACTTCAAATCCAAAGTTTCCAAAAAAGCACACAAGCATGTACGCAAAAACACAACCCAGAAGAACAAACAAACAAAACAAATGGACTCCACGGTCTTAACTTGCAGAAACTGATGGGTCTGTACCTGCAGAGACAATCTTTACCACAAACACCAGAAGATCCAGCTGATAAGTTGCATGAACAAAAGATGCCATCATCCTCCAAGCGCCTTTTTATCTTCTTAGTCAGATATACATCTTGATGCAGTTAAGATCAAACCCGAAAGGAGTGGTTCGAAAAGACCAACAAAGCAGAAGACATTTCAATAAACAGTGGATAATAAAGACAACAATTTGGGAGAGAAGATTGCTGACTTGAAAAGGAAAACATATAAAATACCAGATAATGCTGTGCATTAATAACCAATTATAAAGGATACTGCGCCTGATAAAAGAAAACGATGTGGGTTTCCACTTATTATATGATTCAGGAAGTTCAAAATCAACTGGACTTCCAATCTCCTTTACTAGTTTACTGAAAACTTGCCCAATCCCAACGCATTCAGCATTCTGGCATAAATTGAAAGAAAAATAAGGTTTCGCAAACTGAAAGAGAGTGAAAATATTACCAAAAATAAAAAAAACTAATCACAAAAACCTTCTTCATGGCAGGCATGGCCTTCAGCGGGGACTGGCTTGTTAATAGAACACAAAATATCTGGAGACGCCACAGAGAAGTCAATCTTAAGTATACGAAAAAGGGCAAGAAGTACCATTTTGGACGGGTTTTTTTACCTGCCTGAAACAAGAAGAAGAAAACTATTTTCCCCTTACAGAAATATGATGCTGTGGAGATTAGTCTGACGAAACGAATTAATTTCTTTTGATTTTTATCACTTGATTAATCAAAATTACTTGGCCATAATAGAAGTTTCAGAACATTTACAGGATATAGATATTATGCATTTAAAAGAAAAGTAATAGGAATTTGAATCCAACTGAAAATCCAGAAATAGTGATTGGACGTACCCAAAAATAAGAAGTGAAAGAAAGAAATTAGAGCTTTGTCCCTGTTGAAAAAGAAAGAAATTAGGCGAAAATTGAAAATTGTGGAGGCAGTATGAAAGATTGTTAAAGAGAAGTGAGTAGGGCTTACGAATTAAAAAAATACCTTTACCCATTGGCATTGATTAAGCTGCGTATTCTTGTGCACTGTCTTCTGAAATGAGAGAGGGGAAGGGGGGAAAGGAGCGGAGCGGAGCGGAGAAGACAGATGAGGGACTGAAAGGTAATTTTGTATTTCTAAATTATCTAAAATAACGGTATGGATCCTTCCTTCCTACTACCTTTGTTTCATTTTTTTTCTTTATCTAAATTAAGCTGAGTATTCTTGTTTTTTTTCTGAATTATCTAAAATTTGTATTACAAATATTAACAAAAAAAAAAGAAAAAATCATATATTTTTAAAATATTTGTATGGAAATCTTATATTAAAAAAATTATTAGGGTCATTATATTTAAAAAATAATTCAAAAACCACTTGGACCAACTCCAATTAATTGCTACAATTTATTATTTGTTAATAACAACAGTTAGCAATTATTTTTTTTTTGAAAACCCTAGGTCCGGTATGCAAGTCAAGGGGAATTAGTAGAATCAAGAACTCAACTCTCTTAGTTACTGAAATAAAAGAACTTAGTTTTTCTCTCGGAAACTAAGTGTAAAGTAAGAGAGTTGATTATCTGGAAAAAAAAAATTGAAGAAAAATAATACGCCTCCGGCGTGGATGGTACAATTGTTACAAGTGCAACTACGGCTTCTCTACAGATGCCATCATCGCCACACCATTTGCCGAACCCCACCCTCTCCTGAGTTCAGGTGCTGTTGTCATACTCATACACATATTTTGAATACCAATCTTGCCTGAGTGACGATGTGACCTACTCCTATTCAATTTTGCTATTTTTTGGCCTGCTACTGTGTTGTGTTGTGTTGTTCTAGAGAATGTAATTGTTCTCCACCACTATTATTCTAGATAGAAGAATACATCAACATAAGAAAACTAAAATTTTTGTATTCATATCTAAATTCTTTTCCGGTTATTATTAGCGGTTTGGTCCTCTACATACTTATTTTTCCCCTTTGGAGGACACTTATCTTTGTGGATGACCAAAATTCGCTGCTTCTCATATCTGGATGAAATTAACTTTTGGGACTTTAGTCTCACTTTGTTTGCATACAGGATATAGTGGTGTTGGTGGAAATGCTGATCCTATTTTGTGTGAGGTCATTCTTCTGAAAGTCTTGGAGCTGATTTCGGCCTACAAGAATTGCATGCGGATTGTAGTCATATGTTAATTAATATTATTAATGCCAAAGTAATAGAGTTTTGAGATAATGGAAGTAGAAACTCATATAGATCCTTGTATCGTATTAATTTCAGCTGCTTCTGTTGCTTATTGGTTTGGATTATATATATGTCGAGGCAGAGAGGCTCCATCATCTTGAATGTTTGTTCGAAAATGAATAGATCAAGGGTTAGCCCCAACAAATCCCTTTTCCCATTTTAAAACTTTAATATTCAGAGAAATACATATATATATATATAGTTTTTCTTCTATTTAACTGCCAAGTATTGCGGACAATCAGAAATCGATAGTTTTTCTTTCTTTTATTACCTGCCAAATATATTAGTTAAATATTCTGGATGATGCTTAAGATAGCAACAATTTTCAACTTTTGCCATATTGATATACCAAAGAACATCAACATGTTTCCATTACAATTTACAAGTCCGATGTCCTTCAATGGAGGACTCAACATCAACATCCAAATCGGCCAAAAGGGCCTTTCCTCATCCTCATTTGAAACCAAATACCGACAATGGAAATAGTAGCATCATCATGGAACTCAAAAACGCCATCTTTTCCCCTACTTGTTCAGTCCGAACCCCAACAATCAGGACTAAGCGCTCAATGTTATTGATTAATTCCTCGGCACTCATCTTCCTTGTATTCACCCTGATTTTCTTGTTTCGAAATTCTCGCGTTCATCATTCCTCTGCATGGCTCAAGGACATCTTGTTGAAGAACAGGGCACTCGTACCTCCCGATTTTCCCTATCATCTTTCCCCCTCTCAAAATGTGTCTGCACCACCACCGGAATCTCACAATTTTACCTCCGTCCCAGATTTTACTTCACATACTGAATCTCACAATTTTACCGCTGTCCCAGATTTTACTTCACATACTGAATCTCACAATTTTACCGCCGTCCCAGATTTCACAGTGGATCCACCTGGGGTTCTCGATCAAAGGGGGAATGATTTATCAAAAAATAACGTCACATCTTCATCTAAAGGAAAGAATATCAAGAAAAAGAAAAGGAAGAAGAGAACGAGAGGGAAATCCAAGGGAAAACATAAGCGTAAAAGCTGGCTGGAAATTATGAGCAAGTGTGACATTTATGATGGAAGATGGGTCAAGGATAATTCACCTCCTCTGTACCATCGAGGCTCGTGTCCTCACATAGACGAGTCTTTTGATTGCTACCTCAACGGAAGGCCTGATTATGCTTATGAGAACTTCAGATGGCAGCCCAACCATTGCCATATCCCAAGGTCTCTGTAGTGTGCATGTTTTAAATTCAGCTGTTGGAATATGCAACATTGTTGAAATTTATCTTTTTGCATAGCAGATTGGATGGCAGGACAATGCTGAGATTCTTTGAGGGGAAGCGTATAGTTTATGTGGGTGACTCTTTGAACCGGAATATGTGGGAATCAATGATTTGTCTGCTGACCAATTCTGTCAGGAATAAGAGCAGAGTTTTTGAGGCTTCTGGTAGGCAAGAATTCAAGAAAGAAGGTGCATACAGCTTCCTGTTCCAGGTATGTTATGTTATGTTAACTGATGATGATCTTGCTTCAGAAAACTTATATATGTTTAACTTGAATATGCCCAACTTATATTTTACTACATAGGATTATAATTTATCAGTTGAGTACATTCGATCTGCTTTTCTGGTTCAAGAATGGGAAATGCCAGTCGACAATGGTACCTCGAAGAAGGAAACACTTCGACTGGACCTTGTTGAGAAGTCGTACGATACATACACTGATGCAGATGTACTTGTCTTCAACACAGGAAACTGGTGGACTCATGAGAAAACATCCCAAGGGTATATATACATATATATATATTTAATTACTTTATGAGTAGGATCCCCCAACTAACTAATAAAACAATCATTCTTGTAGGAAAGGCTACTATCAAGAAGGCAACCACGTCCACGACCAACTAGATGTTGTTGAAGCATTTGATAAAGCAATGAATACTTGGGCAAGATGGATAGAAAAGAACATAAATCCTAGGAAGACACGCGTTTTCTTTAGAGGCTATTCATTCTCTCATTTCAGTAGAGGAGAGTGGAACACGGGCGGAACTTGTGACAGTAAAGATCCAATCAAGCATACCAAAGATCTATTGAGTTTGAGTGAGTTGAGTCCTCCTATCCCTCAAATGCTCGATAATTTGATGGACAAGATCAAATTGCCTGTCTTTTATCTCAACGTTACATTAATGACAAATTACAGAAGTGATGCACACCCTTCCCTCTATAGGAAGCCAAACATGACCTTAGAGGAGAAACGTGATTTTCTAACTCATCAAGATTGTAGCCATTGGTGCCTCCCTGGTGTACCTGATACGTGGAATCAGCTAATGTTTGCTCAACTCTTGTTAAGCCATAAACAAAAACAGTACTGGAAACACCGTAATTAGCTAGCTAGGTACTAGCCTTTTTTTTTTTTTTTTCCTGATTAGTATTTACTTAATTTGTTTATCTAGTCTTCGAGTGATCATTATTAATTTATGGATTTCAATGGAATTTTGTAAATGTGAAGAAAATATAAAATGAATCAAGAATCTCAAATAATTTATAGGTTATTTTCATGCATGGCTCATCACCAGTGTGCACGTATGTATCCTTTCTCATAATCTGTCAATATCCTGAGCCCTTATTCAAATAACAAGTACATAATTAACAAGCATGCAGTAGAATTGTTCATGGTGAATTTAATTTGTAACCCTACAATTCTTTCTAATCTGTCCATTGGATCCTGTTAAGGGACTGAGGTTCCCCATCTTAATCATGGAATTAACAAAATCAGCAAAGAAAGCCGCAGGACTGTTGCTGTAGAGCTGTGCAATGGTTTTGGTAGTTGAGAGTGCTAAGTCACTGGAAAAAAGTATTTGATCAGACTGCAAAAGTCCTTTCCCGTTGGCCAAATTGACAAAGTAATGGTTATCAAAAAGGTCTTCTGATTTATTGTCCAAAGCAACGGTATTGTTGCCGTCGCTATTGACGGGGCAAGCAGATTGCAGCTCCGGGATTAGGCTGCTGTTGAGAGTGGGGTCAGGGGCCCCCGTTCCTGAAAAGTTGGATAATCTGCCGCTGAAGAATGCACACCTTGATACACCAAATGTGTGACCACCTGCACTACTCCTACATATTTATAATATGTTCTGTTCTTCCAATAATTAATGAATCATATTAATTATTAATTAACCTGATAAAGCAACGAGATCTGTGGTGTTTAATCCAAGAGCTGCAAATTTAGCGATAAGAACATCAAGAGATTCAAAGGGAGAAGGAAGTGTATTTGCTCCCGTCTGATTTGCTACTAATCCGTCTCTTCGTCCCAGTAAAACCTTCCACGATGGCCCTCCACTCTAAATATATATGATCACAACATAATATTGTAATTTTACGTAGAAGCTAATTAGAGGTGATATATATGTTTTATTTTAATTTGCTGACCAGTAGCACTGAGTCTCGAGCAGCTATGGTGAGAATATCGGCACATGAAACGACGCCACTGCATGCATTCTCCACAGCATTTTTTATAGTGTCAATCACTTCAAATCCCCTTGCTGAGTTTAAATTGGGTATTGCAAATTTCTCACCATCAGTGCCATCCAACAACACGGATGCATCACAACCCTGCAGATTCAACATTAGTAATTAAGTTAGGAAATATTCATGTACAATTAACTAAGATATATATTTTAAATTATCTCACATTGACGAAGCAATCGTGGAAGTGAAGGCGGAGCAGAGAAGCAGCCATTCTCATCTCATTTCTTATTGCATTTTTAACCTCTCTTCGCACTATCTTGAGCAGATTGGGACAAGTAGTTGAGTAAAAATCAGTACTCAGTTGAGACCTTACCACCACGCATAACAGTAAAAAAGTTACAATAATCTTCATCATGTTATTTTTCCAAGATATCTTATTGCACTGTGTTACATATATATATATATAGTGAAGATGGATAAGGCATATTCCGCATTTTATGTATTGTATATTTATTGCATCGATCAATTGATACGTTGGATCAATTGGCGATATACGTCGTTAGGTGTGGTTAAAAGTTAATTGAGTGGAGTGATGTATGGCGGCTGCCTTGTTGGTTTGCATGAACGTGAACCATTAGGGTAATGGAGAGATTAGATAACATTATCACGTTAGGAATGGATGATGGAAACTATTTGTGTTTTAATTCAAGTTGACGAGTTAGTGCTGTCTCAACAAACTGCAACTATATATATATTTTTATACTAATTTTCACTTTATTGGTCACTGATCCGTTAGTGCTGTCTCAAAAAATTGCAACTATATATATTTTTATACTAATTTTCTCATGGATAAAGATCACTACAAAAAAAACAGGATTAGTGACCGATTTTCAGTGACCGGTCGATGACCGATCAATCGGTGAACGATCAATGACCGATGTTACAAATATATAATAATCCGTGACCGATTAGTGGCCGCATAAATTTCATAAATTTCAATAACAAATCGGTCATTGATTTCGTGACCCAAATTTTATCGTCACTAATCGGTCACTGATTTTGTGATCCAAAATAAGTTGGTCACTGATCGGTCACTAATTCTGTGACGGATTACTATCAATCACAAATCGATCACAAATTATTCGATTATGGTGTATTGCGGTCACTGATTTTATGACTGATATTCTATCGGTCACTAGTCAGTCATTGATTTCGTGATTCATTTTTAGCGATCACTAATCTGTCACAAATTTTTGACCCAAACTCTAATCTTTTAGTGATTTTGTGACCAAAACCCTAATAGGTCATTAATACTGTGACTGATTTTTATCGATCACTGATCGGTCACTTATTGACTTATTGTTTAATTTTAATATAAGGCGGTCACTAATCCGTCACTAATTTTATAGATGAAAATTAAATTAGTCACTAATGTAATTTCCATGATATTTTAGTTATTTCCAAAAAATATATATAAAAATATAAATAAGTTAATTTTGAATTTATTAATATTTTTATTTTTTAATATTAGAGAAAAAGTTTTAAAATATCTAAAAACTATTTAATGAAATTATTTTAGTAAAAGAATTTAATGCTTGAGTGTGAAAATCATGTCATGTTACTTTAATTTATCAGTTATCTATTAGATAAGAGAATCCCACATAACTTAACATCAATTTAAAATAATTAAGTCTTTCAAGCAAAAAATTTAAATTTAGAATAATTAAGTCACTAACCCGTGCATTACCGATTCTTAATTCACGGACCAAGATAAATTAGTTTGCAGACTAAGATAACTAGTTCACGGCATCCACACTTATATTGATTAATTTGTCAATCTGATACTTTAATTAATTTGTCAATTCGAGAATCGAGTAACCGATCGCTAATCGGTCACTGACTTTTGCTTTGCAATATAGTGCTACTCACAATGTCAATGCAAGAGTGTCAAGGAAATGACAAGTGCCGTGTGTGTGGCATGCTACTGATTTTGCAGATGGAGAACTGACGGAGGAATTTGGTTTACCATATCATCTTTCACTTAACAAAAATATCATTTAGGGAATGTTTTGTAGGAATTTACAATCTTTTTGGTAACCATAAGAGAATGTTATTGGCCTCAAAAGACTAGAGGCCAATATGGAATATTTAAGTGCAGTCTAAGAACTCATGCAAAAGAGGAGAATCTGCTGTAGCGCACAATTGTGATTTCAAGTTGGTTTCAATGTCAACATCTACCTAACAAAGGCTGCAAAACTGAAGGAGTAAAATAATAAGAAAATAAACCATAAACCTCTGAAATTTACCAATAAAATCTATGTTCGATCTTACAATTTTGGTCTTAATGGCATGTTGTAGTCTTGAGAGGACTAGCAGAAACCCTTACCAATCAATCGTCCTTGAGGAGCAAAAGATATTCAGGCAAATAAAATGGTTTTCTCCTTTATTTCCAAACCATCCAAGTAAATGAGGCCTAGAGAAGTTAGAAATATGAAATATAATATCTTTTTGTAACTTGAAACCGATAAAAGGTTCGTTAATTGTGATAATTATAACTTGTCTACTCCTTGTTCGTGGAGGATCTTTCCATTCTATGTCCACCAAGAATACGAGAAATCTGTAGACCTCTACTAAATGCTTGGTTGAACAGCATTCGAGTTTGAAATTCAGACACAAAAGGGAACCATGCAAGAAACGCCACAGGCGTAAACAAGAGCAAACCCATGATGATCTCATACCCACGAGCTAGAGTTCGAACCGAACCCCAAAATCCAGCTCTCTGAATGATCGGTTTACATGTCTGTGAAATCTGCGAAGCAAACATTAACCATGCATGCATATTGTTAACTGACTGGCGAAGTAGAAAAAGAGTATACATATTTACGGACGCACCAGAAGTAAACCCCATCCAGTAGGCATGAAGGCAAGTATGCAAACCAAGATATCACGTGGTGTCATGTGAGGGAGCGCAATCAAAACAGCAAGGATAGTTACAAATGTCACAAAGATTAAACCCTTGATAAGCCGGAACACAAGCTGAAAATTTGCACTGAATTTCCTCCGTCCAAAAGAAATTGCCTGAAGAACATAACCAAGATAGATGAAATGAGCTTGCCTATAATTATTTCAATCCAAAAATATATAAGATATGTTACCTTGATGACAAAAAGTATCATAAAGATGACCAGCCATGATACACCATATACCAAAACGCTTTTGGTATTCCTCGTGATGTGCAAGTGATAGACGAGCCCATACTGATAAATGAAAAAACGTAAGGCCAATATAATCTCAGCAATGATACCACGTTTCCCAGAATGACGAAGATGATCTTGCTCCTCCTCCCACCATGATTCCCAACTTTTCTCTGGAGGGACACCAATACCTCCTCGGTTACTAATCCATTTGTTCCAATCCATCCAATCATCAACTATTTTCTGCCACTCAAAACCAGAAGGATTAAAGAGGAAAGGAGCAAATAGCCACGTACCCACCATGAACCATACCGATACACTAATTAAGATATATGCAACACCACCTCTGTATGACGATTGACCGAATATTTGGTAAACAAGAAGCAATATCATTAGCTCAAACCCCTTAACAAAATGGCTGCGAGAATATAGCCGGTAATTATCAGCAAATTTGGCATGGAACACCACAAATCCACGGCCCGTGCCTCTATATCTTGCACCTCCATGAAGTAATGTCCTTCCGTAATAATGTGTCTTTGTTCCAAGTGAAAAGGTGAAAAACACTGGTGCAAGTTGCAATTGCATCAGTATAAATTCACTTAATGCAGTTCGAAAACCTTTTTCTAATCCAATTTCCATCATCATAGGGAGAGCCATCAGAAATCCAATTTGTACAAATGACTGAGAAGCAAGAGCAACTTCAAGAGGCCTATTTTCTCTAATTCCTGGTTGGGAACTTAACCCTTTCTCAAGGCCACTAAGAACGAGATATAGGCGTCCATAGAGAAATATATACACGGTGAGCACAGAAATCTAGCAAAAGAATACAGAAAAGGTCAGGAAATAAGAAATTCAAACTAATGTTTAGCCATTTACCACGTCACATACCAAGGTGCTGAAGTAGAAACCGATGGTGGTAAAATAACATGATAACATTCGGAAGAAGTCAAAACGATGCCCCAGTCTATATAGATCACGACTTAATGTTTGTTCTCCATTGCCATTGGCAATTTTTGCCTCAAACAGAGAAATTTGGTTAAGACCTACGTCCCTCCCTTTACCAACTTGTATGTATTCATGATGGGTTACGTTGCCTTCACGAAGTGTAGAGTTAAAGCCTGCATATAAAGTTATATTAGAGAAAAGAAACCTAGAAATTTCCTTCTACACAAAGAAAGTCAAAGAGCTCATAAGCAACACTAGCATGACCATACCAGCAAATATGTCTTCACTCAGGTTGATAATCTTGGAAGCTTTGCTCACCCCACCTCTAGTGAGGTGAAATAATCTATCAAAAACATCTGGATGACCATAGTGGAACCGAACCCTGCATAAACAAGGAGACGTAATGTACAAGACAAACCACTCTCTTTCCGTAAACAACACTCCTTATCCCGAATGAAAACTTAGGAATCGCAAGCACTTGAAGAAATATAATTTGAACTACTCCAATAATATAAATAAACAGGCGGTTGAAGGCAAAGTGTAGAGATTTCATATTTACTTAATAAAATGAACAAAAGAATCGCATTTAACACCGAAATCCTTCAAAAACTAAATTCCAAAAACTATGGTAAGACATTTTACAAGTTCATTTGATATCCAGCTACAATCAGTAGAAAGGAGATTAATTTATGGAGCAACAAAAAAATAGTCACATCTTCTTTAGAATAACCTAAAAGACAACACCATTTGACTGATGGCCTATTAGCTAAATGGGGATAATGAAAATGAGTGGACAATGGAAATGGTAAAACTTACTTCAGAGGGTTGGCCAACAGTCTCTGACCAATAGTAACAAAGCTTGTCTCTTGATTCGACATAAACCAAGCAAGAGAAGAAACACTGCATCTCATGCAAGAGGATATTGGGTCATTGAGAGAAGAGAAATGGAGTTTGTGCAAATAATGACCAATGCCTACCTTCCAGTAAAGATATGTTCCCTCAAACCGAGAACTGATGGGTGCCTCACATCATGCCTTTTAAGGAACTCTTGAAGTAAGTTTCTCATTTTCAAAGCTTCTTCCATGTAATTGTCCTACACATTGGATATGCATATCAGGACTTAGAAAGAACGACATTCAAAGCCAAGTGATCATAATATGCAATGCCTGATTCATGTCAATTGTTTGTAGGGCTTCTCCACGTGTGAAAATAATGGCATGGTTCTGATTTTCTGGTTTTCCTTCACCTAATATAGCAGGGCCTGGAAGTTTTATACGATAGATAACCTGAAAATGAAAATCCCTACGCGTCATAATTTTTATAGAAATATAAGTCATGCAGGAGCAACAATTAAAATAAAAGAATTTTCCCATGAAAAAAATTATTTTGAGTTCGATTATTAAACCCACTTATGTCATTTGAGCAATTAGTGAAGCTTTGACTATCATAAACATTATAACTGCAAATAAGCAACATTACATATAGTGATATAGAGCAAAATTCAAAGGAAGCTGAACACCCACCACAATAAAAGAGAAAAGGTAGCTTCAGTAAAATAATTGAGATGATAATAGTTCTTAAAATGCCGAGTTGTATTTCATTTCATTTTACCTGGTCTAGATTTTGTCCCGCCTCCAAAGAATTTGATTTTGGCAGAGCAGCCTTCACAAGGGTAGAATAGTACACTTTACCGTTAACCTTCTTTGACCTATCTTTACTTGGTTCTTCAACTTCATCTATATAAGCTACTCGAAGAGATGGATAGCTGTTCAGACGAAAGCAAGATTAGGTGATGACATTTACAAGTAAACAGCTGTATGGTACAATGACCCTTACGTGGTCATAAGTCTCAGTATATCTTGAGCACGAGGATCACCAGATCTTTTTTGGATACCATATAACTGACAAGATACGACATATGTAAACTTCATATCTGACACTGCTTGACACTGCATCCAGAGAGACCTCTCTCCCTTCATCTGATCCTCATTCAATTCAATGGCCTTGTATCCTTCCATTAGATCTGTTGAAAATTACATGATATTACTGCTTGCACCAAAAATAATTTTTTTCAGATATGAAAGAGCTCTCGGTGTGAAACGGCATGAAATCTGCTAAATAAGAGAAGCCAGGGTACAAGATAGAGTACCATCATCTTTAGCCATATCAAGGAACGCTTGAAGTTCTAGTGCTCTGCGGTAATACATCATTCCCCTTACTGACATAATTAAAATGATGCATCAGTCTAGAAAATTTAGATTCCATCTTGAACAAACGAATTGAAAAAAAAAATCACCTATTCAAATGTAGAAATGGCAATTACTAACATGAAATACTAACTCAAGAAAGCGACAATGAGGCCTGCCTAGGCAAGAGGAAACAAGTTCATTCTAAGGACAAGTTGATCAATTAAACCGACCAGTTAGTAACCCCCTTACGTTTAAAAAAAAGGTTCACATAACAACTTTGAGTTAGTTGAAGAGCCATTCAAACCAATGGATTAGAGGTTCATCTGTTCATTGACTTCATTATGACCTATTTACTAACAGGTAATAAGGTATATTTATGTCAAGGAAACCCGCAACTGCTACAGGTTTCATTTTTGGTAGGACCTTTTTGGCCCACTATAGAGTAGCGAATAGCACAAGGGATAAAGAATAAAATTTGACATTAACAATTCGAGTTTTCTATAATTTTTAGGACGCTCCAAAGATGAGAACTTTGAAAATACACATAACTTCAAAGGGAAGAGCAATGGACTTAGCAAGAATTAGAGAGGACTACACAAGAAGAGAAAGAAAGCAATGCTCATGAATCAACACTATGCATCGTATAAAATACGAAACCACCAGTGTAATGCATGAAGAGCACCCAAAAGAGCAACTTACTCCACTCACTCTCTTCCCCTACCCCCACCCCCACCAAATAAAAAATGAAAGAGCAGGGAAAGAAAAAGCTATACAGAAATCAAATTGAGAAACTATAAATCAAGGACTGCCACAAAAATTCATATATTCATACCAGTTCTTGTCAGTGTCTGGCCCCGATATGATGCCCAAAGCCTTAATTGTTCTTCTAATTCTTCAGACCCTCTAAGTTCTTCTTCACTGTGACAATTGACACGCTCCAAAAAATTGTTCCACTCATCTACAATATTTTCATTGTAAGGCAGGTAGACAAGTATAGATATGATATACTCGATAGTACCTGAAGCACAAACCTGGGAAAATCTTCTGCAAGTAAAATAGAATGGAAACACCATCTTCATTCGGCACTTCCAGCTCAGGTAATGAAAAAAGAACCTCCTCGGAATAATATGGAGTCAAAACACTAAACACGAATATATGGAGTCAAAACTAAGTTCAATAGAATTTAATTTACTATACCAAAAATGCATGATGCTTTCTGATTAGGGTGGGTAATCTAGCACACATCACCATGAAATCAAGCTCTTATGCTTGTCAAATCCTAATATCACTAAGTTTATTCTTTACATAATGTTTTCCTTTTCACAGGATTTGGTTCGTTTTAATTTCATTAATAATCATGTGGGCATATTTGGTTCACTAATATCGGGTTAGCTTTGCACCATCCTGCTGACTAAACCTCATGGCAATTGCAAGAGCAATTCCAATGTGCATGCTTGCAACTTTGAATTATTTATCTTCAATTTCATAGAGCCAAAATTCATGAGATGCACTGAAAGTAACAAAATTAGTACCCCGGACACATGAGCTTTCACTATATTTTTAATGTTACTCAGTGTGCTTCTGACATAACTAGTAATGCCGCAAATACAAGTGAAACAAAAAGCTTATGCAGAAAGACTCACGAGAAAGATAGCATATTGCGGACTTTAGGAGCTGCAGGCATGTCCATAAACAATGAATTGGAGAAAAAGGAAATGCGCCTTCTAGCTTCTAGATTAGATGGCACATCCATAGCAGATTCCTTCACTGTCAGCAATAAATACAACCTCTTGATCTGTGCAAAGGGAATAACCGAACTGTTACACAAGTAAGTCTAGTGCTGAAAATTAAGTTATAGTGACATAACAATTTATTATCCACCTTCTCTTTCCAAGCTTCTGATTCAGGAGTTGGAAATTTGATGGCTCCAACTGATGCAAATAACTGGTACTGTTGATCAAGAGGGACCATTTCTTCGTGTCCTGCCCCACCGTGAATTGAGTCTAATAAACTGTTCGGAGAAATTATACTAGATAAGCTCATTCAGTCCAGACCTAAAAGATGAAGCATATTAGGCTTTAAAAAGAAGAAGGATTACTTGGATATGTGATCTTCCATCATTATATCACGTGTCACAACTTCCAGCATATCCTGGAAAAGAATTACAACTTGATCTCTGTCCTGCGGCTTATTGTTTAGCTGCAAAAGTGGCCAATTCAATTAATTTAACTTATTATCAATTCAACAGTCTTCAATCTACATCGTTGCAGAAGAATGTATATAACAGTAATGAGTGATCACAACAGAAATTACCAAGTACTGTACGAGCCTGACAAAAAGATCATAAAGACTTGAAAGAGCACTCAGCTTATATTCAGTTAATAGATTATCCTCCTCGATATGCTTGTCAACTTCAGAAAAGATGTACTCAATAACCCTGCCAAACACAATATATTTGATGATATTGAAGCAATGTGGACAAGATCACACTTGCAGCACAACGAACTCTTACTCTTTCTCTCGACTGCCACGTACTAGCAATTTAACGATATTCCTGAATGAAGCGTAGCACTCGCAGACTGCAGAATACATATAATCATCAGATTGAATCCGCTTTTTAAGTTCACCATCTTTGCCATTACTGTCTTTAGCCATATCCACAGCTATAGGGATCTATGAGATGATAGAAAATCAGAAGAGGGTAAGTCATAATCAAATGTCACCCCATCACTTATAACACCTGTCATGGAAAGGAGACCAAAGTAGTATCTCTAGTGTCACACGAAATCTCCCAACTTGTAATTCAGATGGAGAAATTCAATAAAAACAAGTTCATATTTTTCCATTTTAAACACTCTTTTTGCAATTTACTATCCCGACAAACTTTCGTTGCATACTGCCATCCAATGTTTGTACATATGACATACCGCCAAAAGCACTAAAAAAATGTTTAGATGACGGTATGTCATGAATACAAACATTGGATGGCGGTATGCAACGAAAGTTTGTCGGATGGTAAATTGCAAAAAGGGGCAAAGTTAGGATGGCCAAAAAATATTTTCACCTTTAAACAATAACATAATATCCCAAAGGTGATTTACCAACCAATGGAAAGTTCAAAATATTCTAGAAGATGTACTTAGGAGCGGTGCACATTGCCAAAAAAAAATTCACACGACTAGATTGATTAATCTTGACACAAAAAAAAAAAAAAAATTATTACATGCCTTTTTGTCTTAAATGCTCCATAAAATATCCAAGTTCAAATTAAAAAAAGGTGAGGGCAGGATGATTTCTTGGGAATGAGTAGCAGATTAACGAAGATGACCAGACACTCTGTATTATAAGGCAAAGATCAAACTTGAAAGGATGTCAAGTTATCAAAACCTTGCTGGCAAGCAGAAATGGAGGCCACTGTATTAGCTCCAAATCACGATCAGCCCAATATGGAACAAGCAACAGATCCATTTCCCTAGAATAGAAGTTGAGCAATAAAAAGGAAAAGGTATATGTCTCATTTGTTCCCTTGTGTAAGCAAGAAGAAATCTAAGTTGGCTTATTTTACATCACTAGGACTAAGGATCACCTGTTACTTATGAGATCCTCCTCCCTGAAGCTGGTGATTATTTTGTTCCACAGCTGAGCAAACCTTGCAGCTTCTTTCTCTTTACTGGATGGGATCTGGGATAACGATATCCACACAGATAAGATCAGTTTCAGACTGTTCATACAAATCTGAAACTTAAAGAATGCTACTTTTTGGGGTGATTCATTTCAGAAGTTCATACAAATCTGAAAGTAGTCATTTGTCAGTGAACTTAAACAAAAACAACGAAGAAAAATTGAACTAAATGCTACCACTTCAAATTTGCGGGAAAAAGTAGCAATCAGCCCTTTCTTTGCCACTCGCTCATTTTTCTCCTTTGGGATTAAGCATGCATTAAAAGCACCGGGTAATGATTGAAAACGGGATCGAAGCATTCCCAGTGTCCGAATCTGACAAGGAAAAAGGACAAATAGAATATCCAACAATCAATTTGCAAATACTTTTTTAAGTATTGTGTGGTGCAAGGTTGCTTCAATATCAAGTTCCAGCAATCAGTTCCCGGATTAACGATTGGAAAAACCATAATTTTCCAAGAAACTAAAAACCACAAATAAGATGTGAACAAGCTTAAAGGCTTATACAGATTGTTCAACTTCTCAGCACGCACTTCCTCTTGTTATTATTATCATTCCCTTTTCCTGAACAAGTAATTGGCAAAACATTTCTTCTTAACGCCAAGAGCTCATTTTTCTTCATAGATAGATACATTCAAGTTGTTGTCAAGCAATACATATAGATATATACGAGAATAGGGTCAGAATACAAAATGAAAAGATAGTATAATACTTCTTACAAAATACTAACAAATACGAGAAAACAGTATTGTGTAACATTGGAGCATTCCTCGTTACGGGGAGATGACTATCCTAAGTGTCCTTGAAATTTGCAGGAAAAAGAGCTATGCACCGGTTTTGGTGCCGAGGGGATAAAGATCACATAGGTCACAAAAAAGCAAGAAGATACATTGATATCCCAACCAGACCATCACTAAATCATGATAACAGCAAATCAAAGCCATGACAAAAGAACCCAATCATGGTGTGGTCATGATTGTGACGCCCCGACTTTTCGGCCGTACAGTTATGACGTATGTGTTTACCTATTTGCGCAAATTAATTGTTCTTAAGTGTTTCATATATTTAATTTTATTATTAATTGTTATTATGTGATTATTTGAAAATATTTAAATATGAAATTTATATGAATTCTTGAACGTTATGTACTTATGTGATTTGATCGCATGTCGTTCTTATCCGATTTGATTTCGAAATTTTGTGAAAATTTAGTATGTTGTAGAATTATGTGTTAGGAACATGTATTTGTGCTCGTTTCATGTTTTCGATCTCGTTTGATGTGGTAACGAATTTTGTTTTGGAAACAAGACCAGAACCGGGGCTAAAGAGCATTTAGCGCACTTTTGGTTCCGGGCGACATATCTTGAGCTCGCGAATTCGGATTCGAATTCCGTCACCTCCATTAAACTCAAATCGAAGATTCGGATTCAATGGGACAAGCCTCATATTTTTCTAAGCTCGATTGAACCCTCGAATTTTGCCAGAAAAATGATTAACCCGCCTAAATGACCACCCTTCATCATTTAAGCTATAACTTAACCAATACTTTACCAAAGTTAGCCAAACTTGAACCCACTTGACCCCTACTTAACCCTTGATCAGCCCACATTATTTCCATTTCATTTCACTCACCAAGGAATGAGAAAGGGGCTGAAAAACGTGACCAAGGAGGAAGGATGGAGAAATACTATTCACATCCCATCTTTTGAGCTCAATCCTTCACCATTTCTTCTCCAACTTGAAAGGTAAGTTCATGAATGTATTCTCCATCTTCTCCTCTTTCTTTTAAGTGTATATTTTCTGATTTTCATGGAGTATTGTACATGAGATGAACTACGGAGTGAATAGTTAGGTTTTGGAAAATTTTGAATTCAATATGCAAGCATGTGTTATATGAACTTTCAAAAATGTTTCCTTGCTCTCCTAAGCTTTTATGTTCCTTTTCTTGAGCTTAAATCCTTGGAGATTGAATATATGATGTTTCACCGTTAATGAAGCTTGAAATATGTAAAAATGGTGTTTGGTTTCTTGGCGCATTTCATGAGTTTTTGACAACAGAACTTGATGTAGCATGATTACTTGAACTTGTACCTTGATTTTCGGTGTTTTGGTTGAGTTGTGGTGTGGTTTTTGCTCCCTCCCCCCCTCTCTTTCCCCCGCGAACAACCCCTGCTTCTCCTATGGAATTAACTCCTGCTTTTGGAGATGATAGTTATGATGTCTTGGAAGAAAAGACAAGGTACAAAAGACTAGTAGGGAAGTTAATTTACTTGACGGTTACCAGACCAAATATCTCATTTGCTGTGGGGATAGTGAGCCAGTTTATGGACAAACTTAAAACTATTCATTGGGAGGCTGCTATTAGAATTTTGAAGTATATCAAGGAATCTCCTGGTAAAGGACTCTTATTCAAAAGACATGGTCACCTGAGAATAGAAGCGTACTCCGATGTAGACTATGCTGGTTCAAAAGGTGATAGCCGATCTACCTCTGGCTAGTGCACTTATCTTGGGGGAAATCTTGTGGCATGGCGAAGTAAGAAACAAACTACTGTGGCTAGGTCTAGTGCAGAAGCTGAATATTAGGCAATGGCCCACACGACAAGCGAGATGTTGTGGCTGAGGAATTTACTAGTGGAACTTGGCTTTGACTATAATGAACCTTTGCCAATGCATTGTGACAATCAAGCTGCCATTCACATTGCTAGTAATCCTGTTTTTCATGAGAGGACAAAACACATTGAAATTGACTCGTCATTTTGTAAGGGAAACTGTTATGAGTAAGAAGATGTGTACTCCATTTACACCCTCATCACAACAAGTAGTTGATGTCTTCACTAAGGCTTTAGGGGTCAAACAATTTCGAACTTTGTGTCACAAGCTGAACATGATTGATAAATATGCTCAAGCTGAACATTTATTTATATACATTAGTTGGTAGGGTTAGAACTCTTATCTGTATAGGATTAGGATTCTTATTCCTAGTTGGTTCCCTCCTATGTTATGCCTATATATATATTGTACTCTTATCGTTGATTAATAACATATACTCAGTTTCCCCAAATCTTCACACTAATAAAATAAGAAAAGATACTATAGAGTTTTATTAATCATACATCAGAAAAGAATATTCAACTGACCTCTCCAAGGCGACGGAAAGCACCATAAATACCACCAAACACCGTAGAGAAAATAGCATACCAGATTTGTGCATCCATGAAATAAACCTAAAAGATAATATACATAAATTAATGTTATTAAAAATGGAAAATTCAAAGCCATGCAACAAAATTAGTACATTTTGCAATGATAATGATAATATACGCTGAAAATGATAATCATACAAGGATAACCGGTGCCCATATTGCAATCACGACACCAATATTGTTCTTAGCTGCAAAATACAAATGAAGAACTCAATAAATTTCTCAAAATTAGTTTTTGTAACTTTTATGTCTGCATGTTCTTTTGGTGTGTGTGAATGTGTCCAAGATAACGGTAGCTCCAAATTACTGCACGTGGACTACCTTGGGGAAAAAACTCATGCCACTGGTAAGTTGATACATGAGCTCTCATGATAGTTTTAGTTGGAACCACCAAAGGCTTAATCTGAAATGGAAAATTTTGAACAGTGGAAATCAATTTATATCAACATTAGTCCTGGTATTTATATTTGAAAAAAAATCAAGAAAATCTGAAAGGTTGGCACCTCGATATAAAAACTGAAAGCCAACTTTGTGATGATAAGAAGCACCCAGAATAATGTGTACCTGAGAATTAAAAAGGCATATGTATCAACAAATATGGTTCTGTATAAAAAATAAAATATAGGCTTTTCCCAGGATGTCTTACTTGAAGAGAGAAAATGTACTTTCGTGCATTCCCCTTCCAACATAGAGTCGAGGCTGCAAGCCATAAAAAAGAAAAGAAGGGAACTATCTGAATTTCTTATAAGAACATGGTTAGCTATGGGAAACCCATTGCATACCTGTGACCACCACATCATTAGCATCACAATTCTGTAATTGGAACTCTCAAGGAACCGTCGAATGAAAGGGAAAAGGAATAGCAAGGCAGCAAGCAAATTTGGTGATAAGTAGATAATGACAGCCAAAATAAACAATGAAGGAGAACTCAAGCTATTGCCAACCCAACTTTTGATAGTATGAGCAAATCCAGCAGGGTTTTTCCATGTATAAGCATAGGTAACAGGGAGTATGATCACCCAAGCAGCAGCTGAAACAACTTTTAGAACATATCTTAACTTGACATGGAAGGACATGCTCCGTCTAGCTTTCCAGCTCAGAATTACATCAAGCATGGCTACAGTAAATGAGAAGTTTGATATTGCATGAAATAAGCAAAACACAAGCTTTTAGTATATTAAAATTCATATCAGGATTAAATATGCATTGGGCAACATCCAACACAGGGTTAGATGTCGAGTTGATCCCCATCAAAACCGTATATGTTCCTAAAGCTTCAGAAAGCACATCAAAACTAATATTCAGTTGTCACACTAAAAATGCAGAAATCTGACATATATACCTTGTCCAAGTTTCAGTATTGCTGCAGTTATAAAGATGCTCAGCACTTCCTTGAAAACATTAGCATCAAAAATAGAACTTGGCTGTCCTGAGCCATTCCAAGCAATAATCATCATAGCCTTGATATATGAAAGCAGATTCAGACGTCAATGGTAAAACAATATGGACAACGGCTGCAAGAAAACTGAGAAGTATATATAAAAAACCTGTAAGCTCAATATGAAGAAACTCCACATTCTGTCAAAGCTTCTAAAGATATTCCAATATGTTCGGATCTCCACAAAGTTAACCTTCCCCACCCAGCGATCTCTTATAACCCTTGTTTCCTACATCACAAGAAATGAGATTCAGCATATTAGAAATTGACAGGTACACTGGGGCCTCGGGGGATGCCTTATTTACTGAATTTCACAAAAGATAATTAAATTATATTTGAAAGGACAATTATATAGTGAGGTAAAGTGTCTGCCAAGACCTGAACTTCTGAAGTGCTAGTTACATTAAGGAAGTCTTATTATAAGATTCACACTAATAGTATATGTATGATGCCAAAAACATGCTCATTATAGTGTATGCAGTTTTAACAATGTAGACATGTTTAGTTTAAGATGAATATCGCAGTTTGATGCTTACTCCATTCTTTTCACTGCAAAGCTGATCCAAAGTCTTGCAGAAAAAATCAGCATCAGCACGCATGGGCCAACCCAAACGAAAACAATCTACAGACCTGCAAATATATTAAAAAGTAACTAAGAGAATATAATGGTAAAGCAAACAACAAACATACTTACTGAAACAGGAAATATCTTATTACCAAAAGTACTCATTAAGATCATCATAGTTGCACCACTGGGAGTGTGCTGATTTTCCCTTTTTGCTCCTTGCAGCTTCCTGAACATCAAAACAGATAACTTGAGATGGAATGAAACCATAAGAAGATTAATGCACTAAGATACTGATTGTTAAACAGAAAGTTTCCATATAATGTGGGGTGTACCCTTGCTATCACTTCATAAATTGGGGTGACAACTTTTTTCAGAAAAGCCTCTTCATCTCCGCCATAAGCTGGTTTCACATTTTCACCAGTCATTGGACTTACATTTCCCGTTTGGATACCATAAAGCTCAAAAGCCATCTAACAAAGATAAAGTCCCAAACCATTATGGGAAACCAGTTAAGAATGATGATTTTCTCATAGACAACCCAAACAATCTTATGATTCAGATAAATAAACAAAAAACCAATTCCAGCAACAAGATCCGTGCATCAGGAAAAAACTAGATGTGGTTTTCAGTTATTTTGCCATCAACCGTAATGATATCAAAGCAGACAAGTGTGGAAGCTACACAGTTTTATCTACAAGTATCATCACACTGAAACATTCTATCTGTTCATTAAACCATACGCAAATTTTTTCATGATCACACAGCAGAGCCCTCTTTGTATGTGCATACCCTTATTCCATCAGCATCAATGTACATGGTTTCAGCAGATAGAAATCTTAAATTAGTCATAAAGCCAGTTGGCGATTTTATGTCCCGCCCCATTTAGAAACAAAACAGGCAGCCAAGTAAACGTGTGCGAGACAGTGTATAATGTTTTTGTAAGGTTAGCATTTGAAAGCACACATGATGATAGATGTAGCAGAGGCACTCTGGCATGAATCTTAAATTGGAAGCCTCTCCCCATATCAGAAGATAAAGCCCCATATACAATAATTTGCGTTGTTGCACTTCCTGTTGTATAGTAGGTAACCTGCAATTGATAACAGAAAATAATCAACAAAGTACCACAACAGAGTTTCAATTCGCGGTTGAGTAAATATTTTGCTTTATACAGTCACACGCCAAAATAAACATCAAGTTGCTGGTAATATTAGAAAACTTTCTGAAAACTAATGACTAAAGGAAAAAAATCTTCTGCTTTTTCATTCCATTAACTAACATGTTTCGCGTTTAGATGATTAAAGATGTAGGACTAAACTCTTGTCTTACCTCATTGACATTCAGACAGACATTAGAAACAATTGAGCAACCATATGCGTGGGTTACAAGGAGTGCGTTTCGAGCCAATATAGGTTTGGCCAAAAAAAGCTCAGCTTGAGCTTGAGCTTGAGCTTGAACTTGAAAATTATTAACATCACTCGAACTTTGCCGAGCTGATTTTGATTTTTGGGGCGCTTGAGCTTGGCACGCCCAAAGATCAATTTGAGGTCGTCTCGGCTCGACAAGCTGACAAATTTTTGTTGGGAATTTATTTTAGATTATGTATGAATATTATTAATTAGATTATAGTAAACTATAAATCATGTAATTACATAATAGAAATTATTAACTAATATTTTATTAAGACACATACTTATGTCATTAATTAGTTATTATTGTATATATAGTTATTGTTTTATTAAATCAAATATTTTGGGTGAATATTTTTATGAACATAGTTTTATATTAGTAATATTATATGGTGTCATTGTGAAATAATATATTATTAAAACACATTATGATACAAAATTTATTAAGTATCATACATGTTTTTCTTCTTATATAGATTATATATAATTTAGTATAAATTATATCATATATCTTGTAATTATTCTAGAAAATTTATTAACTAATATTTTATTAAGATGTATATTTATGTTATTAATTATTTATTATAGTAGATTGGATCTATTTTTTATTAAATCATTTGTTTCGATGAATATTATATATTATTATAGTAATATTGTATATAATGATATGTTGTTGTAATTATTGAATTGAAATATTATTAAATCATATTTATTGTCAAAATAAGTAGATAAAAATATTATATGCAATATATAGTGTATTACTAAATCATATAACTATATATTAATTTATTGTACATTTAAAAATATAGATTATTAAACATTATATATATAGGGAAATTTATATGTGACTACCCTACATTTAGGCCTAATTACAACGCAATCCATCTGATAGGGCAGAAATTGGGGCTCCCGCGTGGCAGCTGACGTGGACACAGGGATGCGCCCATGTTTCGACCCTTGGTCCAAGACCACCATCGACCCACCCCTTGGAAGAATCCGCTGCACCTTTTGTACTTCGTCGAACGATGGTTGCGACCCAAGCTCCGCTCTCGATCGAGACGGACGGTCGAATCCGACCCATTACGTTCCGTACACGAGCATTAAATGCAGATTCTCTCCGCCGTCACGCGC
>JBBMKE010000001.1:23384903-23399098 GCA_037834125.1 Lippia alba | reverse complement strand
ACATTCCGGCGCAAAACTCTGGATAAGCAAGAAGAGACGTGCATTCGAAGGTGTGCGGAGAAGTTCTTGAAGCACTCAATGCGTGTTGGCATGAGATTTGCTGAGCTGAACCAAGGCGCAGCAACACAAGATTAAGACTCCTTTCAGTTCATTAGTTTCAGATATTTGTACCCTTGACCTTGTTCTTGTTTCCATTACTTTTGAGCTCTGCACCCCCGCATATTGATTCTTATGTTTGGTGATAAAGAGAGAAGAATATTGATTTTTGGCTAATATGATTCTTTCCTCTTGAAATAAGCTCAACTTTATCCCCTTTCTCTTGGGTTATATAATTGTTGGGACTTGGGAGCGAGTTAAAGGGGTCTCATTCAAAATGTCTTCCTAAACTTATTTACGTTTTTCTCTGTTTTCCAATTTCCAACTAGTTAAAATACTCTTCTCTGAATGCAAATTCCCCACGATGTAGCGATCCGAATATGATATATGGATACTCGGATATATGGATGCATTATAAAACTAGAAGTAGTACGAAGATCTTCTTCTAGAAAGTGTTCTAAATTTTTATGTGTAGAATATAATCGTGTCCTCTCACCTTGTAACTCATATGTGCAAGCGCATCTGAATAAACATTATCATTTTTTAACGTGTTCGAGACGATGTACGACATAAATGCAACAATACAAACATTTATATTATCACAATCGATTTGCGATATAAATGTTCAATGAGTTCGACACAAGTGTCCGATGAGAAACAAATTCATATCTTCAGATTTGGACGCATATTTTCTCTCTTTTTAGGCTTTTGCAACGTTCATATTTCACTGGAGATTTCTGTGAGGTGACAAGAAAAATAACAAAATTGACTCGAATTATATAATATACAAATACGGATTTAGTTTTTCTTTTTAAATTTTTTATGCGGTCCGATACAAGAATTTGATATAATATAATAAAATAATATTTTTTAAAATATTGGTACATTAAAATTCATATTTTATTCTTATTTTTAGAACTAATTGAGCGAACAAAATAAAATAGAATTAATTACATTTAGTACGCTTTGGAGTTTTGAATATCACAATTGGCCCCTGTTAGTCATTTTATTACATTTTGATCCCTTTTAAAAATTATAAATTACATCATATCAATTTTTTGTTAAATTTATGTTGGTGTCATGATTTTAGGAGTTGAATTTCCTATTTTATCCCTACATAATATAAAAAAACAGTCTATTAAGGTAGAGGTAAAATGGAAAATTCAAGTTTTAAAATTTTATGACTTTTACCTAAATTTAACATAAAATTAATTTAATATAGTTTATAAATTTTAGAATGGGCCAAAATATGATAAAATAATTAATAAGAGTCTAATTATAACATTTGAAACTTTAATAGGTGTTAAATGTGATTAACCCAATAAAATATTTTGACATTACAGTATTTCTTGCTTGGAGAAAAATTAATATTTCATGTTGGAATAAAGTAGAAAAGGCTATTTTGGGAATACCGCATTAATTCTCTCCCTCAAAAACCCTCTCTGTCTTTCAAAAACCCTAACCCCCCATTAACGCAAAAGCAAACTCTCTCATTCTATCTGCCTAAGAAGACGAGGAATTAGGGTTCTAATGGCGAACAAATTGATTACGTTGGAGGATATCAAGGCCTTCTGGCACTCGCAGGTCCACGACCCTGATAAATGGGATCTCAACATGGTATTTTGTGTTCTTTTTCTGTAAATTTGGCCTGTTATTTTACAGAATCTGGGTTTGAATCTGGTATCCAATTGGGTTTTTGATTTCTCGATCTTTTCTCGACCTGTTTTCGATGTTATTGCTGATTTTAGGGTCGTTCAGGTCGATTTTTCCATCTGGTTCGTTGAAATTCATCAATTGGAGTGAATTTGGGGTTATTCCTACGGAATTGACTAGGTTTTTTACTTTAGTTAATGGGATTTGTTGGATTTTTCCTAGTTACTCTGGAACGGAATGTAGCAATCTTTTGTAAATTTGGTGATTCGCCTTGGTCCCATACGCTGTTGTTGTTGTACTAGGTCCATTAATTTGTTTGATTAATGATGAGTAAGTTAATGAAACTCTCCCTGTATGGGTTGGAAGTTGGAACCAACAGAGTGTTGTTTTCTGCTGTTTGTATGCTTTGTCCACAATTTTTAGTGCGGCAGATGTTAGACGAATGTGGAAGCTTCAATGACCGCTAGCTCTTAAGTGCGTTAGCCCCCCTACTATAGTATAAGGGAAGTCATTTTTCTTCGCATAGGCAGTCTCTCTCTCTCAAACTGGAATTTTATCCATAAAAGAATTAAAAAAAGTGATTAAATGGAAAGGGAGAGCGGTTTCAGTCCCTCTCAATGGGTAAATCGGGGTAGACCAGCATTGTTAAAAGCTACTCCCAGCCATGTACCTGCTCGGTTTCAAGTCTACTTTGTGGTATCTGAATTCTGAAATGCAAATGGCACTTAATTGAAGGCTATAGACAGAGTATTATGTTAGTCTTCTTTATGAAAGTAGAGTTATGATTTTTCGTAGTGTTAATTACTCCCATTCTCTTCGTTTATACGATCTAAATCTTATTGATACAAAATGTATTATGTTGCTCATGCTCGTTGTATCTAATCGTGCTTATCCTTAATTATACTGCAGAAATTGCTTCGTGCAGCGGGACTCTTTGCCGGATCCATCATCTTAATGCGCCAGTATGGTGATATGATGGCCATATGAAAAGATGATACCATGAGTTTTACCTTCTTGTTGAGTTGAGTTAGGTTTAGTTCGCCGCTTGCCGCATTATCTCCTTTCTTTATTAATGAATCTTCTAATAGACCGGTAACATTATGGAATAAGTTCTTTTCATGTGTAAAATTTGAGTTGAGTAGTGAATTGTGATGATGATTCTTGGAATTTTTATCTAATGATCATATGACCCTTCTTCTTAACTGATGCCCAGCTATTATGGCTCAACTTGCCATAGCCTTTTTCTCTGTTTACCCTTTGTTTTATGTTATTTTACTCCTAAGAATACTGGATTATTAGTTTGCCTTAGATTTATTAGTGTTGGGAAATTTCATGCAGTTGCATGTCACGAACTTGTCTTTATTGAGACAAACTAGAATTGCTTATGACCCTACTTATTTGGAAGTTTGTTTAGGGGTTTGCATAAAAGTTCTAATGCACGGCAAATTTAGGCGGTATATGCAGTTGCATGTTACGGACTTGTCTTGAGCAAGATAAACTAAAAGTTCTGATGGTGTGTTGTATTTAGCCTGTTTGATACGTGAGGTTTCATAGTCCTCTTTTTTGAAAATCCGGGATAAGCAAGATGCATTGAAATTTGTAATAGTATAACCACAAAACAAATCGGAGATAAGTACATACAACAACAAAATATCATACATCGTGAACCAAAAATGACTAATGGCCAGAAAACATCTTTACATATATGACAATCCTAGCGAGCGTTACACCTAAAAAGATTCAATCCGAATTGAACTTAAATGAATGACATCTAGAACCGAAAATCTACCACCACCTTGGTGGATCTTTGTGACAATGAGGGTGAAGTTCAATAAACACAAAACCTCTCCATTTATCAGTTTGTTTCTATGTTTTTGAGGATCCCTCAATGTTAATTTGATCTCAGAAAGGATATCCAGGAAATTTGTACAAGGCAACCTTGAGGATCACCTCTTGTATCATTTTCAGTTGCAGAAAATTTTCTTTTCACTTCTGGGGAAGTCATTCCTTTTTCTAATCACTATTAGGAAAGTTGAATTATGTACGCTAATTATAGTGTTAACGCCAGCGCGGATGAGATGACACATCCATGATTGATGATACAATGTCTAGGGAATTGCTTTTTGGGATTTTGGATGCAGCCGATGAGCTTCGAGGAGGATCTTTTATGGAGTTGCTAATCTTGTCGAGAAGGATCTTTTATTTAGTTGCTAATCGATAGTTTTAAAAGACTTATTAAAAAATAATAATAATAATGAGAAAATTGAAAGCATGAATATGACTTAACCAGTTTTCCAGGCCTCATGACATGATTTCAACAAAGTGTATTGTTAAAGCAACTTCATGATGGCCATTGCTCAAACTGAGTAGTTCACAAAAAATTACGATTTAATTTTATGCTGCAAAACCAATATTTATTCCATCTCGAATATGTCTTCTGACATTTCGTCCCGTAATTAGAGTATTAATCGCGGAGATTTCTATCATTGCAGACATCATGACAAACTAGGACAATGCAAGCAGCATAACTTGGAACTAGTTCAATATTGCCCAAACTTAAGTCCTTAAACAACAAAACAACAAGGTTTGAAGATATGTAGTTCTTACAACACCATAATAGCATGTAACGAGATTTATATATATATATATATATAGGAGAGAGCGAGGGAGAGGCCTGTTACGGTTGCCCTTAAAAGGAAGTTTAAGAGGCATTGCCTCGAATAATCTTGACATCCATTACAACCTTGGTAGATCTTCGAGAATAAGGATGAAGTTTGAACACGCAAACATCTCCTCGTTTCAGCTTGTTTGATTCGTAAAATGCATACCATCCTTTGCTCATCAAACACCTTGCACGATCTCTTTTGATATACGCAAGCTTAACCGGCCATGTTTTCCCACGAGAATCCCTTAAGTTCGCACTAGTCTTCCGACTCAAGTCATTTGATCTCAAAAAACTCGCAGGGATATTCTGGTAATGGAGTAACAACAAAACCTTAAAAATAAGGAAAGAAGTACAGAGGGGGTAAATAATGATCGTGATGTATCAAAGGTAGACTCACCATGGTCCCCCATCTCCTGTTGCCACAGGTTGGCGTCATTGTGACGGTGAACTGTGGATTAAGCGATTTATAAGATGTGGTCGAATCCCGGGTTGTTTTTTCTACAAAATGAAGAAGAGAAGCAAAAGTTAATCCAATCGAATAGCCTGTCAAGAATCGAGTCAGAATGCCGGTAGAGGCAGTCGCCCCCTTAGATTGTTACAGAACACTATATATATTATAAATTAAATACTTTTATGTAATCAAGATTGTGTGCCCCAAAATGATAATATGCTTCGATACGTTATAATAATACACAGAGGCTAGAGCCCATGTAGTTTGAGAAAATACACGTAGACCCCCATTCCATCTAGTTTTTTTCTCAAATTAGTAGAGGTTTATGTGCAAATACATACAATGTGAGCGTCTAGGCCTATTTGCTCAAACTAAACGGATGTCTGTGTAATTACATCAAACAACGAGGGGGTCTATAGGTAATTTACCAAAGGTGAAACAAGATCATCTTAGAGGGCTGCAACCCGCAGAAATCACAAGCTATGATAGAAAGGGAACTCACTCTTGGCAAGCTTTCGACGCTTGTCGAGATTTTCTCCTTGAGGAAGCTCTTTCTCGCATCCAGTTTCGTCGAACACGGTAACGTCGAAACGGAAGCCACCGACGTGCTTAAATAAAAGAGCATCTCCATCATTTAATCCATTCTTAAGAGTAAAAGCTTTCCAACCCTTTTTGAAACAGATACCACCTTCATCATCTTTATACACACCCACTCTTGTTCTTCCCCCTTCACTCCTTAGAATCGCCCAATTCCACGTTTCTTCTTTCAGCTTCCCACAAAAGTCCGGTGGCAACCTCTACATATATATATATTATAGAGAGAGAGAGATTTGGATTAAATATGCAATGCAGAATTATACATAGATTTATTTTTTACGTACACAAGCGGAGATTCGAACACGGAACCTCGTCCTTAAAAATGAATGATTTACCACTTGGACCAACCCCTGTTGGCGCAAAATTATACATAAATGAAAATGAAGAATGCTTGCAAACATTTTGGGGTCTTACACTTCCATCCAAATCAATCCAACCAATTATTGCTCTTATCATATATCAACAATAGTTTCTTCTGATTTACAATATGTTAAAAGAATGAAATATCTGCCCAAGAATTGAACTAAATACATATATATATATATATAAAAGGAGGGAGTAGAAGGGGAAGAAAACTGACAAGTTGTCGAGGGAAACCAGGCCACATGAACTTCCAAAAATGGTTTGTTATAGCAGCAGCTGCAGCTTCATTTTCACCCATTTTTCTGGACAAACTAATCCAAGTCAACATGAAAAGGAAATAAAACTATACAAGACTTTGCACATATTTATTTTCACGATATGATGGACTCGCGATAAGACGTCAAAATGACCATTCAAATCTTTTTGAAGATTAAGCACGCACTGTTGTACTAAATTATTCCCAATAGAGTTTCTGACTTTACAGTATGATACTATTACGATATTTATAAAATTTAAAGATAGTGTTTGACATGACAACCATATTGAAGTACACACTTCTAGACTCTAGTACGCAGAAGCCTCACTCACACAATAATAATATTAATTATACCAGCATTTTTTTTTATTTAACAAATTATACCTACATATGTATACCTAGATTGGATTGTGCCAAAGTTGATGTCTAACTAGGGATGGCAATTGGGGCGGGTCCAACGGCTCTGGATCTGGACCCGCCCAGCGAGACCCATTAAGGACCCGCTCCAATGGTTCCTGGAGCGGGTCTGGATCCCAAAAAATGGGATTCATTAATAACGGGTCCTTAACGGGTCCGTTCCAGACCCGTTCCAAAAAAAAAAAGAAAAAATAAATAAATAGTACAAATTTACAATTAGGTCACGCGATATAGGCCTTCAACCAATGTCTCAAATTTACCTCTTTTCTCAATTCCTCCGCCTTCCCCCACCAACGCGCCACCACCATAGCCGCCTAACGCCGCCGCCACCGCCAACCCGCCACCTCCTTCTCAACTCTATGCTACACCGCTTCTGCTCCATTCCTCCAACAAATCCTCTTAGCTTCTCGTAATCCGAAGGTTGGTTTTTTTGTCCTTGTTATTGTTTAGATGATTTCTTGAAATGGGTTTTCTTGAATTTCAGTGTTATGCCATAATCTTGAATTTCAAATATTTCTTGTTTGAGGAGCTTAAATGATCGTTTTGAAGGTCCCTTTTGGTTTTTGGAGTTGATGTGTCTTTGATCAAGTGATTATCTGAGATGTGTTTGATGTTCTTGACTGGGATTTGCTATTTCGTGTTCAACTTATCATTTCTAATAGAATGTTTTGATTGATTATGCGAAGTGGTTTCTGTTTGTTGGAATGATGGTCGTTTCGTTGCTGCAAATTGGTTTTGTTGTTATGTAGTGAAATCGTTTCTGAATGAAGTAAATAGACTGCAATTGCTCTTTGTTTCTCATGTGGTGGTTTATTCAGAAGTGAAATGAGATTTGTGGTTCGTGTTGTGGATTGCTATTGTTTGATTTTGGATGACTGTGTCCGTGTTTTCATCAACTACTGTACACTTAGTTGCTGGACTGGTAATTTTGCATCGTCTCTCTGGCATTTATTTTGCACGTTTGCTTATCAATTTGCTCTTTGTTTGAGTCGCGTAATCTTTGATGCCTAAACAGTATGGCCTGTTGATAACTAGTTGCGCATTTTGATGTTTGAAATATGGACTGGATTTGGTTTGAGGATGAAACAAGGTTTGACTGACTGGATAACATGGAGTAGAAATAGACTTTATTTTCCGTGCTATGCCTGAAGTTGCACTATACATGTTGAGAAATTGGTTCAAGTGATAGAAGTTTGGTCCCTGTTATTCTGTTGTTTCCAATTGGTCCTCTTAAACAACACCCTTTTTTCTCTTGTCCAGATTTCAACCTTCGTACTGTCAATCTCGCGCATCTCCTTATCTACTCATCTCTCTATAGGGATAAATGCACACTCATGCCTGGAAATGGAAATTTTTACTTTTGTTTTTACTCATGTCTGCGGAATATTGTGAAAATTGGTCGTAAATTGCTGTGTACATATGCTGAATTTGAAGTGTTCCGGTGCAGAGTGTGGTACATAGGCTGATTTTGAGCTATCTTTCTTTGTTTTGTTTTCTGTGATCTGTGTGTGAGTAGTTTAATTGAAGCAATTGTAATATTGAAGCAATTGTAAAAAGGACCACTTTGTTGTTGCTGTTCCTAAAACATTTTAATTGTTTTAAAATGGATTAACTGAAATTTGGCAGCAGAGCATTGCTTTTGCTCACTAGATAAGGCTTTTTCACTTTGGAATATTACTTGAAAGATTATTAAATTCTTGTGTTTATGCTTAATTAGCTTTGTTGTACTTGTACACCATACGGATGAAAAATTGCGAGTAATTTCTACTACTTCACATATCGCTCAGACAAATGGTTCTGTATCTCTGCCTTTTTGCTTTCTGAAACTATTTGAAGTCCCATTCAAAAGCCATGTGCTAAGTTTCATTTTGTTGCACGGGTCAGGATTCTTTTCATTAGGATTCTATACATTGGGAATGGCAGCTTCTGCAACTTCAAGCTTTCAGATCACAGCAGCAAAATCGTCTCTTGCCTCAGCGCAAAAGATTTTTGCTGGACGTATGGCAAATGTTGGCATAAACTCTCTGGGAGCATCATGGGCTAAATTGTCTGGTGCATGTAATATATCATCCGGACAACATTTCAACCGTCCATTCACATCATCTTCTGCAAAATTCACTAAAGTAGTCACCAAGGCAATGTCTGAACCTGCTGAAAGCAAGGCTGCATCAGGATTGCCCATCGATTTGAAAGGTTTACTCTCGTTGGTTGTCTCTTATGGAACGTTTTTAGCTTTTGATGATGTTTAGCATGTGAGGGTACTTTCCTAAAAGCAATTTACTGTCTCTAATTTTGCAAGAAAATTTAGTGAACCAACCTCTAACTCTACAAGCATATGAGAATTTAATATAATCAGAGTCAATTATAAAAGATGTCACTCGTTGCTTAATAGAACAAAAGAATGCAAGTGAAGATGTAGTTTCGTTCATGTTTGGAGAAATGTGTTCAGGTGTCGCTAAGAATGAGACCATCTTGCTTATGTTATCTCATGATCAGAATAAATTGTTCATCTACGCAAGTAAAGAAGAAAAGAAAGAAATTAAAGAATGATACTGATGTAGCTTCCCTTTGAATGCTGTTTACAGGTAAGAGGGCATTTATTGCTGGTGTGGCTGATGACAATGGTTATGGTTGGGCTATTGCAAAATCTCTAGCTGCTGCAGGAGCTGAAATACTTCTTGGTACATGGGTTCCTGTAAGTAAAATAGTTGAAATTGCGTGGCCACAAATTTCATTGACTAGGTTTAGCTGCTTTTGAGATTTGAACTGATTACGAAATATCTGGAGCAGGCATTAAACATTTTCGAAACTAGTCTACGCCGTGGGAAGTTTGATGAATCACGCGTGTATGATTTTAATCTTTCCTCACTATTAAGTTATTGTTGCCACATGCCAATTTTGACTTGGATCAGTCACCTCTGCTGACAAAGGTTTTCATTTCAGGCTGCCTGATGGTTCCTTAATGGAGATCACTAAAGTTTATGCATTAGATGCAGTGTTTGACACTCCGGAAGATGCTCCTGAAGATGTAAATTTCACTATACAATTTTTTATAGTTACACATTTTCAAAATCCCCTACCTAGAATTGCTCCGTAATTTTGTCGCCATGGCTTTATGCAGATAAAAACAAATAAGCGGTATGCTGGATCCAGCAATTGGACTGTCAAGGTAAATTTAGTTGATATTTTAGAGTTTTTCTTCCTTTTCAATAAGTTTAGATCTGCAGACGTCGTCGTGCCCGTAACTTAAGATTGGAATCCTACAGTTTAAATAATTTATGGGCTTTTTATGAATCTTGGTTTCATTGTTTTTATACGCCTTACCCTTCAGGTTTTCATATGTATAAGATGTTTTAGGATTTTTGCTTGTGAATGAGCTGGTAATAAAGACTGCTTGATGTAGTCATTACATCGGAACTTGAAGTGGAATAATAATTGATGCAAATGACCAAGTATTTTTGCTTTTCTATTACTAAGTTATGTGTTTAATTTTTTATCCTTTTCAGCTTCTAATATATTATATCAAGTATTCAAATCGGCAGATGCTTATATGACATGCCTCTGAAACATCTTGCAGGAAGTAGCAGAATGCGTAAAACAGGATTTTGGCAGCATAGACATTCTTGTGCACTCGCTTGCTAATGGGCCTGAGGTAAATTGCCTTCATAATTTTTACATCAACTCGAACAACTAAGCCTTTTCCTCTTAAAAAAACCATCTATAAATTCAGGTAACCAAACCTCTGCTGGAAACCTCAAGAAAGGGATATCTTGCAGCCATATCTGCATCGAGTTATTCCTATGTGTCCTTACTAAGGCATTTCCTTCCAATTTTAAACCCAGGCAGGTCTTTTTTAACTATTTTGTTTGGTGTTCATTTATCCTTTTGATGTAGTAATGTTCCATTTTCAATCATTTATAATTTTTTCAAAGTACTGTTTCGAAAAGGAGGGTTATTGTTTCAGGTGGTTCTTCAATCTCTCTAACATACATTGCTTCTGAGAGGATCATCCCAGGGTATTTGTCTTTCTTGTATCCCTTACTATTTATAGGTCTGCTTCAAATATACGGGTCCCTTCTAACTGTGAATATGAAACAGATATGGAGGTGGCATGAGCTCTGCCAAAGCAGCACTAGAGAGTGACACAAAGGTAATTTTATTAGTGATCCACTGAATTTTCCTGAAGTCAATTTCTTGAGGAGCTATTTTCCATGGTGATAATATTTCGATTCAATCAGGTGCTTGCATTTGAAGCAGGGAGGAAACATAAAGTCAGAGTGAACACTATATCTGCTGGTATCTTATCTTCCTTTCATATTTCTTCTTTTACTTTAAATTTTCTCTTCAGTGCCGGCTGGTAATTTACATCATATAAATTGCTAATTTCATTATTTATTCAACTCTGATGTCCTGTTTTCCTTTATCCAGAGATCTTTGTATAATTTACTTGGTGTGAACTGTGTTAATGAAGTTGAAGCACTTTAACTTGTCGTATCAGTTGATATTGACATTTTTACTGGAAAACTCAGGTCCATTAAGAAGCCGTGCAGCGAAAGCTATTGGATTCATTGACATGATGATTGATTACTCCCTAGAAAATGCACCTCTTCAGAAAGAATTATCAGCAGGTGCATTCTTTAATACTTTTACAAGAATTCTTCTCATTTGGCCTTTGCGTTATTTTACTCCAAACAAATTGTACAGAGGAGGTAGGAAACACCGCTGCATTCCTGGCATCACCCCTTGCTTCTGCCATTACTGGTGCTGTCATCTACGTCGACAATGGTCTGAATGCAATGGGCGTCGGAGTTGATAGCCCCATATTTAAGGACCTCAACATTCCTAAAGCCCACTAATGTGAGTTTTAGGCAGAGGTGTATAGCAGCATTATAGAGGACATTTTTGGTCGTAATCATGAATGAGCTAACCGTGACCGCCGTTTATCCTTATTATTCATCAATTTTGTTAGCTCTATTTGTTGATGGTGTTAAAGACTCGCATGGATTCCCCTGTATAATTTGGTTCAGTGCAATGGAGGTATTCCAATTTTATTGCCAAAAACGTATTCAGATTAAGTCTAATTCTGACCCAAATGAGAAAATTATGGTAAATTCTAAAATAAAATATAATATTGTTAATCCTTACCCTACATATACCATACGCGAGTTCTGGAAAAAGGGGGAAAAAAAGAGAAAAACCGAAATGAGAAGTCGCTACTTTTTGAATACTTCTCAGTTCTCATTTCTCAGCCGTCTGCCAAGTTAAATTGATTCCCAAAACAAAAAGAAACAAGAAAAGCTTTGACTTGGTTAGAATTGAAAGCAAAATGTCTTCAGTAAACTGTATAATTGAGTACAGCACAATAGAAACCAGCGATGGAGTTAAGCTGGACGCTCGAATCTTTCAGCCAGAGGAGGAAGAAGACGAAGTGGAGGAGACCAGCAAAGCTAATTTAGCGGTTGTTCTGGTTCATCCTTATTCGATTCTGTGCGGATGTCAAGCCCTATTGAGGGGAATCGCGACTGGGTTAGCCACCAGAGGCTACAAAGCTGTAACCTTCGACATGAGAGGTGTGGGTCAGTCCACAGGGAGGCCTTCACTCACCGGATTCAAAGAAATCGGAGATGTTGTTGCTGTTTGCAAGTGGGCTTCTCATAATCTTGCCGCTACTAGGATTCTGCTCGTGGGTTCCTCCGCAGGTACTGTAATCTCTTTGAATTTCTGAACTAATTTGTTGGGTTGTCTTCTTCTTTTGTGTCATCTGTGTGCTTCTCTGTGGTTTTACGGGTGGGGTTGAAATTGACATTTTCTGAAGATTGAAAAATAGAATGGAAGAAGATATGCTTGGATTTTGTAGTAGCATATGCAGATGATAGATTGCCGGAGATTGATGCTCTTGTTTACATATATATTTTGGCCTCGCATTGAATTGGAGCAAGTTGTTGACCGATCTCGTTGATGTGTCATTGAATGTTTTGTTAATGTTTTCTGGTTAAGACAGAAGTTTTCCGGTTTCTGGGAATGTTGGGTTGTTGAGCCTGAGCGGAGATACAGTTTTCTTGTTTCTTTTTATCACTTAGACATGTCTGTTAGGTGAATTTGTAAGTGGAGTGTACAGCCATAATAAGTAATTCATAATGAGTCCAGAAGCTTTTGAAGGTTTCCTGGAGTGTTTGTCTGATCTTTGAGCTTCTTTGCTTTGTCGGATTGGTTATTTTCTTTGCCGGATGTTAACATTGCTTTGTAAAAGAAATGATAGTAGGTCTTAGCAAAGTTACTATCCTAGGAGTGTGCTAAACCTGGAAAAACTCCAGCATTTCAGAAAGTAAAAATTTACTGGGATTTGAAGCTAAATTTGTTATCTTTATGAATTGGGATAATTACATCTGCAATACCCTGAGCCCTGAGGTTTTGCCTAGTTACACAAGCTTTGCCTAGGTTTGAAAAATTAAAAATAAAAAAAACTTCCCCTAAATACTCCAAGATCCGGCCTAATAAATGCTATTATAGCAATGAATTTAAATTCAAATATCGACCAGTAAGTCCCGAGGACCAAAAAGGATATTATTATAAAATCAGAGATGAAATGTCAAAATTCATTAATTTAGATGTAATGTATATTCTTTGATCAGGGGAAGTTCTTGTAACTTTTCAAACCTCAAATTAAGTTTGTGTGATAAGACCAAACCTCAGGGTAAGTTAGTGTAGTTATCCCATGATGAAGTTAAGACATTGCACCATTTATCTGATACATTGCTCCTAATGCTCATCATTCGTCTTATGCTTTCTTGAACAGGCGCACCGATTGCAGGTTCTGCTGTTGATAAGGTCGAACAAGTCGTGGGTTATGTGAGCTTGGGATACCCCTTTGGCCTCATGGCTTCAATCCTTTTCGGGCGCCATCATAAGGCTATATTAAAATCACCCAAATCCAAACTCTTCATCATGGGAACTCGTGATGGTTTTACTAGCGTTAAGCAGTTGAAAAAGAAGCTTAGATCGGCGCTAGGCCATGTGGAGACTCATCTACTTGAAGGAGTAAGCCATTTTGAGATGGAAGGGCCTGCTTATGATCATCAAATGGTCACTGTAATCCTCAAATTCATTGCTTCATTGTAGACATAATAAACTGTATTGTCTAGTTTATTTTGTCCCCCTTTTATGTTTGGTCAATTAACAGAAAGGGTGGTTCCATTTTTTTTTGTTGTATAATTCTCAGGTTGAATGATTAGTGATGGGTGTTGAGGCCACCAAAAATAAATCCTGAAAATCGCACATAATTAAATTGTAAAATAGCGGCAACGGGTATCGATCCACAAGGATTGGATGAACTTGTATTCTTTTATATGCAAAGGAACAAAATGAACAATTAAAATAGGGGGGTTCTTGAGATTTTGGACTAAACTAATAATCAATTTAAAATAAACAAATAAAACTAACTAAACAAGACTAAAACTCGAATAAGATTCAATAGACAATAACTAGTCGGGACTTCCCTAGTCATGCATTAGATTACGATCATTGATTTTTAGTTAATTTTAACGTTAGAGTAGCTATAGTCGTCAACTATCTCTGGCTCACTCGTTTCTTCTTACTTTTTAGAACGATTAAAAGAAACTTCTAATAGTCGTCCCCTAATTAACCGATAACCCTATCAGAAACTCCTTCTAAGATTCAATCGGACTAATTGCCTTAAG
>JBBMKE010000001.1:23359789-23370257 GCA_037834125.1 Lippia alba | reverse complement strand
AAAGGGAGTATAAAAGGGTTGTTGAGGGTATCGTAGAAAGCAAGCAAGTTGTAGCAGCCTTCTTCCTTCACTATTTTTCCCTCTTCTTCCTTATCTGTTGTTTTTCAGATTATTTACAGTAATTCCTAAGCTTGCAATTGTATTACATTCACTCTATTAATGCAATTCAGCTTATTTTCCTTCCATATTGTTGTTTGATTACTTTCATATATCAAAAATCATTACACGCCTCTCTTGTCGACTCCAATATCCGCCATAGCCGCCTTTCTTCCGTCTTTATTTTCTCTGACAAAGGGTCTGCGCTGCTCTACCACCGTTAAATTTGACCGCCTCCATCTCTGCATCTTCAAGGTGTCACGACCGACGACGATCTTGAACGACCTTCTTCCTTGCTTGTTTCTTGAAATCCAGATCTGATATATCTGTTTTCGATTTTTTTCTTCTTTCCATTTCTCTTGCTCCTTCAAAATCTTGTTATTTTATTTACTAAATGTAAGCACCTTGATTTAGATCTTTCAATTTTCTCCATGGAAATCAATGTTCTAAGCTTTCAATTTGGTTATTCTTCTTCAAGGCCTTCTTTTGTTCATTTTTTGTTCCCTCAAGAAAATATGGTGCAGGGCTCGCGAGCCGTCTCCGAGCCGCTTGGGTTCGAGACGAACCAAGCCCGAATCCTAAAATTTATGGCTCGGTGGCTCGCGAGCCAAGCCCGAGCCATGATTTTAGACTGCAAGCCCAAGCCCGAGTCATGAAAAAACCCTAAAACTCGGCTCGGCTCGTTTACATGCCTACCTGTGATCAGTTTGGGCAGTTGAAAACGGGTCAAAAACCGATTGAATAATTGAGTTGGACCATTTCACGGACCAGTTGGACCGGTTTTTGAAATAATAAACTCTTTAAGACATTGATTGTTAAGAAAATATTAATTACAACTACATAGTATAAACTAAATATAAATATGAATAAACTAATGTTAAATATTTTATTTTTAGCAACATATATTTATAAAATATAAATCGAGGTGTGATATATTTTTTTTCACAATAAATAGGATATTTTCTTTATTTTTATCTAAATTGTTTTTAAATTTATAATTTTGAAAATTTATTATCGGAGAATGTTATTTGAAAATAAATGAGTATGTGTAAGTAATTTAAAATTATATCTATATTTTATCTTATTGAACTTATTTTATGGTTTTTAATTAATATTTGTAATATTATGTAAATATATATAAATACTACGTAATTACGACGTCATAGAGGTCGAACCAGTAAAATCAATAATCAATAAGACCTGTCGGTTCGATGTCCTGTCCGGTTTCAGAACATAGCTAGAACTATAATATCTAACTTGAAGATTGTGTCACTCATCACCCTAAATAAGTCTGATTTCTAGCCAGTACCAACTAATATACATACCCGGAGATACATATTAAATAAGGTCTTACTTTTTTAATATTTAATTCCTAAATTTTTCTATTTTATTCATGGGATTGATTTGGGCGTCGGAAAGTATATGTGCATGTCCAACATACATTGGATTGAAGACTTTGTTCGACGATATCTTCATTGGAATTAATTTATGTTAGGAAAATTGGAATTACACACATAATTATACACATAAAAGTTTCGGACGAAATTCCATAAGTATTTAAAACACTTGTTATGGACTTATAAGAAACAGAATTTTTATATAATGATATAAGTAGGATAATTGACCTGAGTAATTTCTGTCCTTATAAATTTTTATTGCCTCTACGATTTGCAATATGTTACATGCAATACCCTTCAAAAATATATGTCAAAGCCTCAAAAAATATAAGTTTTAAGCTATCATGACAATTCACTTAAAAGGCTCTATTTTTTTATTTTTTTGGTAAAGGACGAAATTTTTCATTGAAAGTTGGATATTTATATTATTTTGCTACTAAATTTGATAATTACTGATGCTTATTCTATTCGATTACTTTTTTATAACTTTCAAATCATGAGGCAACAATTTTTATTTTTATTTTTTTAAATCATGAGTCAACAAATAGTAAGTAATTTTTACGTCATTTCGAAACATAGCATGGGTTATTCCAATGGTCACAAGTTATCCCAACAAATTTTAAGTTTTTCAAATAATGAAATATATCTTTTAATAAATATTTTCACACCTAATATTAAAAATGTATTCAACATATTTTCTTGATTATAGACTTGCAAATTCTAGTTGTCTATATCCAGATTATTTCCTTGGAATTTGATGGAGATCCTCTAAGAAGTCATTTACTTTAATTGAGAGTAATCCAATAGATTTTTGTTAGTAAAATATAAAAATTGGATACCCAAAAGACAAAAAAATGACTTGTTTACATTTTATTTTTTTTGTTTTTTTACACACGTACACCCAAGCGGAGAATGGAACCGGGGACCTCACCCTTATGAATGAATCCATATACGGCTTGGACCAATCCCTGTTGACAACTTGTTTACATTAATTGTTTGTGGTTTACTGACAACCTAATTCGTTTAGGAAAATTCTAGCCCATACCCGTCTTAGCCGAACCCAACCAATCAAAAAGGCAAGTGTATTATACTTGCTATTTGATTGGTCACTCCCCCCAAACTTTCCACCAACCATACGGCAAGTGCAAAACACTCGTCCCCTCATTACAACGGTTTGGCCGAGCCAGGCTCGGGCTAGAATTGCCCATTGGTTTACTGACAACCTAATTTTATAGCACTTGCTTACAATGTTATGTTGTTTTCATTACACTACTTATAAAATCTCAATTTTCTCCCTTTTCTAATTCCCCAAATTTATCTTTTTGTGTTTAGAATTTCAATTTCTTCTTTTCAAGACGACTAAGAGATGAGAATGAGCTTTATATGAAGGAAATCGACATCCAAGTTGAGAAACAATGTTTCGAGTGTGAATATCTCAGAAAAGAGAAAAAAGAACTGCTGGAGAATCATGTAGCATTGGTGACGCAATTAAGTGAATCAAATATAGCTAGATAGAAAAGATCAAGGAAATTACCCTCGTAAAGTGTTGGAAGCTGATAATTGGGATTGGCCACAAACTGTAATTTAATTTGCATCAAAAAAAGAGGACGATGAATTAAACTATATTCAACCTACAGAGAATACTGATTGATGGAGAAAATATCAATATCAAACCCTAACTAAGATGCCTTTTTGAAACGAACTGCTCCGATATTGGTAGACCAAAACCCTTGAATTGTGGTTTCTACCGTGAGTAGGGAGAGGTATTTATTAACACGAAAAGATGATAAGAATTGCACCATTTTTTTTTTTTGGTAGATGATAAGAATTGCGCCATTTTTACTAGGGTAGAAAAGATGGAGTAATTTTCCCTCCAAAATAATGGTTGCGCCATTTTTTCTAGGGCAGAAAATATAGAGTTGGATCCACAATGTTTTTTTGCAAAGTTGGCAAGAAATAGGTTAATTAACCACGACAATTTCACGTAGTTAATATCTCATACTTATTCTAACAAATCGTCCATCATTAATTAAAGTAAACAATTTATTATGAATTTATAGACAGGGGTTAGCATGGGACAATTCTTCCTGGCCTATCTCACCAATATCATCAATATAAATATCGACTAAATTTTATTGAAAATTCAGTGGTTAAAGGTGGAGAGGCCATAATTAAGTAACTAAATATTAATTGAGAAAATGTCAATCTTTATCTCTCTTAAAGCGAGTTTTCCTCAAGCTTTTTTTTATCCCGAATGAGTGCCGCTATCAAATTCTATTTTCATGAACAGGTCATCCATTGGGTCATAGGAATTTTCTTTCATTCCTTACTATGCTGGCTAAGCAATTGTGATAATATTATCGTCATGATGACCTTCTCTGTTGGAGTTATAAGACAAGATAATTTCCTATCTTAGACTTATGGGATGCATCTTTGAAAAGGCGAGGTGCATATATCTTGACGGTTGACGAGTTTGGATAGGAGAGAATAGTTGGGGAGAGTCTCGTTAAATTGAAATTTTCTGAAGTTTTAGTTGCTATTTTATCAACACTTTGGGGTGGGAGGAATCAAAAGAGCATGGATCTAGGTGGTTTACGGATTTGTGGCTCTTAAATTGTATTAAAATCAATTTAATAGAATCTTATTAAAGTAGAATTATGGTAGGATACTCAACGGGAGTTTCCTATTTGATTGAGTTTGTTTTTTTTTTTTTTACAAAAAGTAATGCTAATATGGTTGTCCACAAATTTATTGCAATTGTTTCTTTGTTATTGTTCTTCTGTTATTTATTTTTGTGTATTTCAAATTGTTCTTCTGCAATAAAATTTGGCTATGAAGTATTTGGCTTTAATCCGTGTCGAATGTTATTTGGATTTTTTGGCAGGTCTCCTCAGGACTTTGCGCGATGGACAACATCTCTCCACAGAAACAACGGAAGCCACCACCGACAACTCTTTCCATGCATGGCTGTGGAACGAAAAGTAGATTTCCATAGAATTTTAGTCATGGAAAAGTCTGCGTTGACGCCATCTTGACTTGTAACCACAAAACAATCGACTTGCAACCACAAAACAATTGATAAATCACGATTTGGTCTTCACTTTCAGCTTCCCAACTCCTTCTGCAACACTCTGCAAATGGCGTCTGAGCTCCGATATTTCCTCCTATCCTTCACAATTCTCCTCTGTCCACTTCCTATTCTTGCTCAAAATACTGGAAACGTCACCGTCGGAACCTCCATCACAGCAACGGAAAACTCCAATCCATGGCGCTCGCCTTCTGGGGATTTCGCATTTGGTTTTCAGCAGGTTGGGGATAACAGAGACCAGTTCGTGCTCGCGATATGGTTCGACAAAATCCCTGATAGGACCATAGTATGGTACGACATTAGCAGCTATCCTGTACCTCGTGGATCAACGGTCCAGCTCGATGCTGCAGATGGCATTGTTCTCCGTGATCCTCGAGGTAGATTGCTGCATACTACAGAAGGTCTCGCCGATAGAGTGGCTTATGGATTTATGAATGATAGTGGTAATTTTGTTCTCCGACGCAACGATACAATGTCATTGTGGGAGAGTTTCAGAAACCCTTCTGATACTATTTTGCCCACTCAAACGATTGAGGTTAACGGCGTGCTTATTTCGCGAAAGAGTGAGACGAATTTCTCTCAGGGGAGGTTTTACGCCACCATGAATCCAGCTGGGAATTTTGTGCTCTACAGCAAGACCATTCCTTCGAATATCCTTATCAACGATGAGTATTACAACAGCGGCACTTCCGATCAAAACGCATCGAATTCCGGCTACCGAGCAGTTTTCGGTGAAAATGGGGCCATTTTCGTTTTGAGGAGGAATGGGGATCAGGTATTTCTGACTCTCCGTTCGAATCCTCCGATTGCAGACAATTATTACAGGGTAACTCTTAATTTCCATGGCGTTTTCACGCATTACTATCATCCCAGAAGCTTCAGTGGTAATCCTGGCTGGAGGGCTACCAGGTCTTGGCCGGATAATATCTGCACCGAAATTGAAAGCTTTCTGGGCAGAGGGGCTTGCGGTTATAACAACGTCTGCATTCTGGAGAATCAGACTCCAATTTGCCGATGCCCTCAAGGATTTTCGCTTTCTGATCCGGAGGACCCCTACGGCGATTGTAATCCCAATTCCGTGCAGATTTGTGGTCAAGATACTGCAGTTGATGAATATGAGATGCGAAAGATTCCTGATACTGATTGGCCCAGAAACGATTACGAATATTTAGAGCCATTTACAATGGACCAATGCCGCAGCGCTTGTCTCAACGACTGTTTCTGTGCTGTCTCCATTTCCCGGCTCAACGGCTGTGTGAAAAAGAAGCTTCCTCTTGTCAATGGCAGAGTGGACTCCACTGCTGGCTCCACAGCCTTTCTCAAATTCAGAAAAGGCGATGCTCCTTTAGTAAATCCTAATCGGTCTCCTCCTGTTGATAAACCGAAAAAGGACCAGCAATTGCTTGTTATTGTGTTTTCAGTGCTTTTAGGCAGCTCAGTTTTCGTCAATGTCTTATTAGTTCTTGTATCTTGCCTCGGTTTCTTCCTTATTTACAAGAAAAAAATGATATCCGTTCTCAATCTGCTGCGCAGTGCACCAGGGGCAAACGTCCGGTGCTTCACTTACAGAGAACTCGTGCAGGCCACCAATGGATTTAAGGAAGAGGCAGGAAGAGGGTCGTTTGGAATTGTGTACAAAGGAGTGATCCCAAATGGGAATCAAACCATGGTTGCTGTAAAGAAGCTGGACAGAGTTTTCGAGGATTCTGAAAAGGAATTCAGGACAGAAGTGGAGGTAATTGGCCGAACCCATCACAGGAATTTGGTCAGTCTGGTTGGATTTTGTGATGAAGGTCCTAATCGATTATTGGTGTATGAGTACATGCCCAGTGGAACACTTGCAACCTTTCTTTTTGGTGATTCAAGACCGAGCTGGATACAGAGGACTAAAATAGCATCAGGGGTTGCGAGGGGGCTAACATACCTGCACGAAGAATGCATGTCTCAAATCATTCATTGCGACATAAAGCCTCAAAACATACTTTTGGACGAATACCACCACGCCCGCATCTCTGATTTCGGGCTGGCAAAGCTTCTAATGATGAACCAGAGCCGCACGCTCACAAATATCAGAGGCACAAAAGGGTATGTTGCTCCTGAGTGGTTCAGGAACACTCAGGTGACCACTAAAGTCGATGTTTATAGCTTTGGGGTTCTTCTGTTGGAGATCATCACATGTAGGAAGAGTCTTGATCGTGATGTGGAGATCTGTGATAGGGAGAATCCTATTCTGACTGAGTGGGTTTGGGATTGTTTCGCGGAAGGAAGGCTGGATACATTGGTTGGGAACGATGAGGAGGCGTTGAGTGATGCGAAAACGATGGTGAGATATGTGAGGGTTGGTATATGGTGTATTCAGGAAGATGCGCCTTTAAGGCCGAGTATGAGGAAGGTGTGTCAGATGCTTGAAGGAATTGTTGAAGTTTCTGTGCCGCCATGTCCCTGGCCTTTCACATCTGTTTGAGATAATTTGCTGCAGTTACTGTTTTTTTCAGTTCTTGGTATATGGTTCTTGGATTTTATGGATTTTATTGGTTTTTATGAGTTCTAAGTGGCCTCCTATGTTTTGTATAATAAGTGTCGACAGATTCAAACATTAACATATTTGTTTTCTGTAATAAGTAACTACAAAGTCTAAAAGTTCTAGTAATAAATTGAAAGCTTGTGGACAGTGCAAATTAATAATTAAATATATGTTAATAAATTATAATTTTCATATGTCGAGGATTCAGAATTTAACCTGCCATGTTGACTCTATTAAACTATTTTAGGATAGATGTAATTGATCCACAATTTACAAGGGCGGCTTTATGGGTTTGAATCTTTTATTTAAATTTTGTGTTCCATTAAGCCAGATAATTGTGCTATGAAAATAAACAGAAAGATTTTTCCTTATAATATCAATCGCCTATCAATAGACATGATTTCTTATGGGCAGTGGGGCTTCTAGTGGCTTAGATTTCAGGCAACATAGTACAAGTACATACAATAGCAACATGATTGTTTGTTGGTGCAATGGGGGACGCCGAGATATGTGTTCCAATGTTTCTTAAATTCATCCAGGCGTCGCATTGCATCACTGATAAACATATGTTGCCTGAATGCTTTGCTTCTTACATATGTAACGTGAAATTAAACCTTTTCAGACAGAGAGATTTGATCTGATGATGACAGCCATGAAAGATGAAGTCAAGTTCCTGTTTGACAGGGAAAATACTTCATGCATGATGCATTACATTGTCCCTCAGTAAACAATGCGTAATGAACTTATTTCTTTGATTAGACTTGAAATTTCTAGCATGGAAAATGCAATTTTGATATACTGATTGACTTATGTTAGCAATTTTGGTATAAATCTTTTTTCTGGTAAACAATGTAACTCACAATGAATGAACACTTTTAAAAATATCATTTAATTTTGTCATATCGTTTCGTACACCGTGTCTGACACTCTTCATATTAAAAATTCAAGAAAAAACTCATGTTTACCGTATTCTCCGTATCCGTATTACCGTGTTCATATCCGTGTATCATAACACACAATTTCAAAATCTTACAGTTAATGCAACTTCTTATCGGAAACCACCGATTCTCATTGGAAAACACCTGCAATTTTCCACGGTTTTCCAATGATAATTGATGGTTTCGATTAAAAGTTGCATTAAAATGCAAATTTCTGGATTTATGAGTTAAATTTAAAAAAAAAAAGTACCAAAATTGTTAAAATGGATCGTTTGGTGTAACAAAATTACATTTCCCCCAATTTCTAGCTAGAAAATTCTAGTTCAGACCTCGTTTGGCCGGATCTAACCAATTGAAAGGGCAAATATATTGCACTTATCATTTGATTGTTCTCTCTTTTTAAATTTTCTGCCAACCATGCGGCTAGATTTGATTGGACTTTTATCTTTTGATGTGTAAAGCATTAAATATACTTTTGAGAAAAATGTGTGGAAAGGTTTTTTCTTTTCTCCTTTTCTCTTCCCGAATTTACTATTTCACGGTTAAAGCCATAAGCCATATCATTCGGTTGACTAGTCAAGTAATAATCAATATTTAGCGCAAATAAAAAATTAAAGCGTAAAGTTTAATTAAAAACTTCAAAAGCCTAATTAACCCACGTCCCTAACAATACGAGAATTATGTCTAGTGTCAACTTGTATGATATGGTTGATGTCTAGTACCACCAAACATAACTAATATGCGGGGATACACATTAAAGGTCTTACTTTATTTAAAATTAGATTTCTACATTTTCTATTTTTTTCATAAGAACTCATTTAAATGTTAACTAGAAAATATATGTTCGCCACCTGTTATATTGAAACCTGTCTCTATCTCTGGCCTGGCGACGACCTACGACGACTTCATGATCACACATCACATGCATCCATATAAATATTGACCGAATTTTATTAAAAAAGAGAGTAATTTACCTATTTTAGTGAAGTTAATATTGTACTAATTACGTGATGATTATTTACATATGAATATATGATATATACTTAAGGGAAAATAATTAATTACTTCTTGTCAAATTTAAATAACCTTAGCTTGTGGAATAGTATTTGGATTATTTTGCAGGTCTCAAGAAAATTCTAGCCCAGTTTTCCAATGTTGCAAGTAATTGTGAATCTTCCCAAATCATTTCATTTTCGTGGCAATTTATTTTGAATTATTCCGCAACACTTTTAATTAGATCACAATTTCACACTCTCATCTCTCAAGCGCTGCCTTTTCAACAAGATACTCTTCATGAAGTTCACATAATTCTGACATTTGTTACACCGCGTCAAGACTCAAGACTTGGCAATGGACAACATTAATTTCTCCACAGCTCCAACAACTATGCTTCCCATAGCACAGCAGTCATGGAAAAGTCTGCATTAACGCCATCTCGACTTGTAGCCACAAACTGATTGATAAACCATGATTTGGTCATCACTTTCAGCTTCTCAACTTCTCCGCGAAAGGCGTCTGAGCTCCAATATTTCCTCCTATCCTTCACAATTCTCCTTTGTCCACTTCCTATTCTCGCTCAAAATACTGGAAACATAAGCGTCGGAACCTCCATCACAGCAACGGAAAACTCCAATCCATGGCGCTCGCCTTCCGGCGATTTCGCGTTCGGTTTTCAGCAGGTTGTGAATAATACGGACCAGTTCATGCTCGCGGTATGGTTTGACAAAATCCCCGACAGGACCATAGTATGGTACGACAATCGCAACTATCCTGTACCTCGTCCACAGTCCAGCTCGATGCTGCAGGTGGCATTGTTCTCCGTGATCCTCGAGGTAGATTGTTGCATAATACGGAAGGTCTCGCCTATAGAGTGGCTTACGGATTTCTGAACGATACTGGTAACTTTGTTACCCGGCGGAGTGATACGACGTCCTTGTGGGAGAGTTTCGGAAACCCTACCGATACTATTTTGCCCACTCAGATGATCGAACGGGACTCTTATTTCGCGAAAGAGTGAGACAAATTTCTCTCAGGGAAGGTTTTACGCCACCATGAAACCAGCTGGAGATTTTGTGCTACACGAAGACTGTTCCCTCGAATTCCTATATCAACGATGAGTATTACAGCAGCCCCCCTTCCGACCAAAACGCATCGAATTCCGGCTATCGATTGGTTTTCGATGATAGAGGAGTTGTGTTCGTTTTGAGGAGGAATGGGGAGCGGCAAATTCTGACACTCCGTTCAATTCCTCCGATTGCAGACAATTATTACAGGACAACTCTTAATTTCCACGGCGTTTTCACGCATTACTATCATCCCAGAAGCTTCAATGGCAATCCTGGCTGGAGGGCTACCAGGTCTTGGCCGGATAATATCTGCTCCCAAATTGAAAGCTTTGTGGGCAGAGGTGCGTGCGGGTATAACA
>JBBMKE010000001.1:23267473-23278705 GCA_037834125.1 Lippia alba | reverse complement strand
CCTCATTGCAAAAGGGCTTTTTACATTTGAACACATCTTCTCCATTAGATTTTTTATTTGAAGTATCAAACTAGAAATTCAAATAGATTAGCAAAAAAATATCTAATCCTCAGAAAAGAAAAAAATCAAAGAATCTCTTAAAGTAAGGAATTACCAAAGAACCATTCGGCGGTACGCCGTGATGTTGGCACATCTTACAACCAGATTCAATCCATTTGGTTTCAGAAACATCACTTTGAGCGACAACTTCAGGCTGATCCTTGAAAAGATTTACCTGCTCACACAAATTGTCCAGCTTTTGTTGCATGCTCAAGAGCACTTGGTCCTGGGATCATTCATTCAAAACAAAACACAAAGATCATCACAAAAGATATGCTTTGATTCCGCATGAAGCCATAAACAGGGCATTTAAGAAATATAACAGTATTTCTTAAAGAATGCATAAATGACCGATTAATTATCGCTTACTGGCAGATATGACTAATTTCTTCAGCCGCATAAATTGAAACCCCAACAACAAACAATAGTCAGATCAATGAATTTCCATCATTAATTATTCAACCATGATAAGAAGCATTAAGAAAGGTGTAACAGCACATAATTAATCAACCCAAAAGTACGTTACAAAGAACCCCAACTACCAAAACCCCCAAAATTAGAAAACAATTCACTGACCCTAAGTTCAACCGATTTCTGCAGCTTCAAAATCTCTCTATTCTTCCGCGAATCCGCCGACGCCGCTGCAACAACAGCTACCGTCAAAACCCGTTGAATAGGCGTAAACAGCTCCCAAGCCGCCGCCTCTCCGGCGCTCAATTCCCCATTCGTATCAATTGTTTCAGCACAGGTGGCTTCCTCGGCTCCAACAAGCCGGCCCTGGAGCGAAACCCAAGCCAGCTGCCTCTTGGCTCTCACAGCAGGCTTACTCGGCTGCTTGAAACAAGCCGAAAGCCGCCGCCGCGGAGAAGCCGAAGCCGAGGAGGTGAATGGGGTCACAGAAACCAACGCCGGCGGCAAAACCGAGATGAAGGCAGAATCGTTATCGTCGTCCATGATTGAAGCTGAGATCACTGAGAAAATCTTCTGCTTTGATTGATTACCTATTACTGTATCGCGAAATGCAAGATTTCCATGTAGGAATTTGGAAATGTATTTCAAATTTATATTTGGGAGGGAAAGTACGTTGTGGAGAGGAAAGAGTGAATAATGGGATTTGAATGTATGTAGAGATGAACACTAGACTCTAAAGACAGTTGGCCATTTACGAGTTTTTCTTGTTTTTTTCTTTTCGAACGTTGGAATTTGGAATTCAAATATTCTTTTTTTCAATATTTGGGGCTAAATTTGAGGGGCTGTTAAATGTGGAGATTTTGTATATGAAAATAAAATAAATTATGAATAATGTGTAATGCCATTTGAAATTAGGGTAATTTAATCGAACTTGAGTCTGGCCAAGCCGGTACAATACGAAAAACAGTGACATAGACTTATAAGGTTTGTAGAAATTTTAGAAAAAACAATTAATTTGAATTGGTGAGTCTGAGTTTGATCTAATTTTATTATTATTATTTAAATGATAATTTTTCTTATTAGAATTCAAAAATCAAATACATATCATTAGTATTCTGACTATTCGAGAATTCTTTCTCGAAACTAATGTTATTGAATTCGAATCTTTTTGGCATCTTGGGTTCAACAGACGCCACAAACGGCACGAACAGTAAAACAACAAAACTAAACTAAAAACCAACCTGCCGGGTTGCATAGCGCGGGATGCACGGCCAGAGGGTTTTTAGCATTTTTTTTTTTTTGGTTCCGTGTCATATGCGCAGACTAAAAAAAATATGCTGACCATTTATGTTCAAGACTTTAGAAGTTGGGCTCCATTCAAATAGAGGCCCAATAGTCTAACCTTCTTAATAGGCTTAGTGGGCTTCAATGTTGTTTCTCGTATAAATATATATTATGGTCCAAGAATATCATATCAATATTCAATATTAATGTAGATATATTTTTTATTTTTTCTAATTTCTAATGTCAAACCAATTTAGTAATCTTGTGATTAACGTAATAATGGAATTTATAGTGGATCTTATTACTGAATTACTGTGATTTTTGGTTAATTATACTTGAGAAGAAAATTTCATGTTTTAATTAACCATAAATGAGCCATCGGGAATATCTTTTCTTAAAAGTTTAAAGACATATAATAAAACAATATTTTAAAGTTGAAAATGAACTTTTAGAAAAAAAAGAAGCAAAGGTTTGGAAAAAGCATAAATAGTAAATGATAGAAAGTTCGTTTGTTCTTGAAAATTTTAGCTCCAATTCGATTCGGACGAACTCAGCTAATTAAAATAACAAGTAAATTACATTTATCATTTGATTTTTTAAATTTTTACCACTTACAAGACAAATATAAAATATTCATCCCTTTATTACACCAAATTCAGACATGGATTAAAATTATTCGTTTATTGTGCGGTTGGTGTTGGGGACATTAATAAGATAGCTTGTCCTTGGCACTGCATTGTCTTTATTTTGCCTTCTTTTTTGGTTTGTCCGGTAGCAACTCCAAAAGTATGCAGATATGACTGGTTTGTGAATTGAATCCAACGAAGCTGATTCTTCAGTCTACTTCTCTGCCTCATATTCATCTAACTATACAATAATGCAAAGCTTCCATGAAAACGAAAAGGGGAAAGTAAGGGATGAAAATTTTCTCATATAGAATCTCTATGAGGCACAAATCCAACTTTCTTGTGCCTCGTACCGCTTTTTAGACAAAGCTATCTAAACTTTCTTTTGTGAATATTGCTACTTATATTATAGGAAACTTGCATGTTGATATTCTGAATTTTATTATATATAGATATGAACATGACGAGAAAAATATGATGATAATATTTTTTTTTTTTTAAATTTCATGTAAAAAATATTCGAACTAATACTGACGTACACGATACGACGCGATGAAATAATAATTTTAAAAGTATTTGTGCACTAGAGTACCTAGTTCGATCACCGTTTCAATTGAAATATTTTATTGAAAAAAATTGTTTTGTTTAAAAAAGTATATTTTTATCTTGTATGTTTCATGACATGACAGGATTTCGTTATGCCACGTGGCGTTGCGTGACAACTGAGTCACTGTACATGTGGAAGAGACTATTATTGCGTGGAGTGTGACACATCACGAGCTCCTGGACATACGATAGGTCAACAACTCACGTGGTCAAATAGCCTGACCCCCTTACGCTGCCTAGCAAGCAGTCAATCCGCCACCTTGCTCGAATATTACAGACCGACCGGCACACTCCTAGGCCTCTCAGGGTTAGGGAAACTCGACCGGAGGGGTGCCTCGACCGACCCAAACTTAATTGAGTGGCGAGACCTTTCACTCGCTCTTCAGGGGTCCCCCACATTGAGGACCAAAACCCTAAAGGGACAGACCCTGACACCACCTGCATAGTAGGTCTTCTTGTCCCATAATCAGTGTACAAATGCATTTAATGCCCCATTAGTGTGTGAATAATGTCACACACGGATCTTTTCAATCCTATAAATATTCTCAATATTTATGTCATTTGATAAACAATTATTGTTCACTTGACCACTTATACTTTTCTCTTATATTAAACAAGTATCTGTATTGAATATCAAAGTACCAAATCTAGGCAAAACCCCCAAATTCCCCCATTTAGGCCCTAAGCTCACGTGGGTTCTTCTTGATTAGCTTACAATTTTGAACTTCCATTTAACACAAAATTTTGATTGATCGAGCTCAAATCTTAAATCACATAAACTAACTAGATTTGAGCATGATCATTTCACTCTCCAAAGCACCGGGGCAAAATTATATTTACAAAAAGTGGACTTCATTGCCCGCAGTGGAGGCTTCAAAGGATTGAAATATTTTGCTCTCATCACTAGTTATTTCGCTAAATTAAACTTATTACATATATTCTCTTTGTAGTTTTCTAAAATGAACCTCACAAGAAAGAGGGAAAAAAAAATTAACTCTCCATTTAACTAGTTCGATTGCCCAAATTTCTATTGAGACCATAAATCACCAACTTTTGTACTGACATAAGATGATGCTTAACCAAAAAGGTCTACATAACTTACCCAACAAGAGATATACTTTAGATCCCAAACATCATAAAGAAAAGACAAAGAAAAATCTCCACAAGCATGATATCATCCATGGTCATTCTCAACGAAAACTACTTATATACAAAGAGAACCGCTAAACTACATAACTTTCTATGCAAAATTTCAAAGAGAGAAATAATACAATCGATAGAATCTCGGGAGGGTGAATTCATAGCAAACCCTAGTCTCATGACCCAAGTACACTTCTCCACATAGTTAGTGTCCACTACTAGACCCCCAATAACTATTCACAACAATGATGCTCAGATTTCCACAACATCAGAGATGACTAGATTCCCATAGTGTAACAAGATCATTACAATAATTTGCAAAACCCCGTATTGAATCATGGGTGTCCCTCAAACCAGAATGTTTTAAGTACTTGTAATTATCACTCCAAACTTTGATCCGGACAAAATTGATAGCAAACATTGTCCGAAAAGAAGATAGAATCATTATACTTCTTACCACAAATGGAAACCTCTACAAACAAAAATGGGTTGAAAATTGTAGTGGAATACAGCAATGTAAAAGGCAATTATGCAGCCATGGAGGCCCCTACCAATGACCAAGAAATAATAATTACACTTTTTAAGTTCTTTCTCAGGCAATCCTCGAGTCCACACTTGAGCTTCATCAAATTAAACTCAGCCACTCAATGGTTTTGGACCATCTTCGTTCACGTCCACATAAAAAGGTTTTAGTTTTTAAGTATTTAATGTGGAAAGAAATCAAAACATTAATGTCAATAATGGATCCAAAGTGACCCTTTTCCTTGCTTGTGATCCGAGGTGGGGTTGAAAGTTCAATTCTTTGAAATTGGATTTTTGGAGGGCCGTTGATGTATCTTTTGCTTGTGTCGTGACGGTTCGGTGACTTCGATCGACGAACTTCGGATTAACGGTCGTAAACAGTTCAAGAAAATTATATTGTGTACCTGATTTGATTTGAGCTAGTGATATTTACGAAGCGGATTCTACATTTATTGGTCGATATATGTTTTAAGGTAATAATCGAGAAATATAATATACCTACCGCATGATAAATTTATTTCAAAAGGATGTTGGGTTAATTAATCTGCTGCAATTATTCCCAAGTGCAGCATGCGTCACGAGAAGAGACCAAGCTAAATCATTCTCATCATTTTCTACACAAACTTAAACATATGGGAAATTAATACAAAATGAAAATTGAAAACATAATGATAAGCTGAGATGCCGAGCTGAAATTTATATTTACATCTTGAGTTATTTATTTCTTGTGAACAATCAATTACTTCTAATGTGGATTTCCAGCTACGATCTCTCTTTAGCTGCCGAACATGAGCAGTTGTCTCGATTATCGTTAAGTTTCTGACAAAAAAAAATAAAGAACTTTAGAACATCAAGTATAAATAGTTGCGGTAATTTTAATTCGAAACTGATTCAGTCAAACTAATGGAATGAAGAGGCGAGCATATTTGATCGGATTAAATAATTAGTATAATATGCTAGCCCATACGATTGATTAGATTCGATAGGGTCCGAGTTAGGATTTAGAATTTTCCTAACATAGTCAGCATATGTACGTACCTTTACTTGCTTCTGAAGATCCTTTATGTAATCCACAGCCAAATCCAACATATCAGATGTATTTGTTTGCTGGAAAAGAATTTTATGAGACATTAGAATCAAAATTAAGGAATATACATACACTAAAAAAAGCTAAGAATTACACAAGTTAATTATATTTAGAGATGTTCTTAAAAAAAATTTATTAGAGGGTAAATCATTCAAAGACTCTTCTTTTCTAACCTTTTCCATGTTGGGCACAAGTTCTTGCAGCTTCCTCATCCTCTCACTGATTTTGGTTCTTCTCACCTGGAAATTACCTTAATGATCTCAACTGCCACAAGATAAACGCAGACAAAAGAATGCAGTTCAAAAGCTTTACCCTTTCGGCAATACTTCGCGGATGAGTCGCGCAGCCCCGTTTAGCTCTAATCTTACAAGGAACTGAATCTTGCAACAGCTTCTCCAGCTCTGCTGAATTTGAAGGCAAACTCAGGTGATGGGACAGCAGAGTCGTAGGCCGATTTCCCGGTTCGTTATTCTGCTTCAATCATGAACATTCTCATTTATCATCATCAGTTTATGTTGTTGCTCAGAAACAATAACTCTGAAATGTACTACAAGACCTGATCATCATTTGGAAATGTTCGAGCGTCATTGTCCGGTAGACCGTTGAGGAAATTATCAGGGAGCATCGAAGAATCATCCCAAGAATTCATGGAAAAACCACCATCCTTGTTGAGGGGATTGTTTTCTCCAATTTCAGAAATGGGATCCATCATCCCTGACACAGAGTGCTTCGAAGGGAAACTATCCATTTGAGTGTTGTTCATCCTGCTTCCAGAGGGAAACGACGACGTTCCTGCATTATTGCTGTTTCCACCCCCGAAGCTCCCCACTGCACCAATTTCTGCAAAAAAATTGAATGAGATTGCCACTTTTAGTTAGACCCTTTTTCTTTTTATACCTCTCTTGGAAAGCATTTCATCATTTCATTCCCAGAAAATATAAATTAAATGCTTCCAATGTCCTGTTTCTGGCGAGTAAGATCAGAGACTGCGACAGGGATTTATGTAATTTCTTATTTAAGCATTGTACAGCAAATTGGAGGTAAAATTGACAGGGAACCGAAAGAAACAGCTCATGAATTATGACCATAATTAGTAACACATGAAAAAGAAAGAAAATTTTACCATTTTCAATGTTCATATTGGCGAATAGTCCCGCAGGCGAACTGCTATGGCGGATGAGAGTCGAACCACCGCCGCCGGCAGGGCGGCCCATCTTCTCCAGCTGCGTCATGTTTGTACTAAACGAACCCCACGAAACCTTGTCAAACGAATTCTCCTCAGAATCACGGCTCTGATAAACCATCTGCGAAGGCGGAGCGTACTCATTTCCCTGCTGCTGAGGCTCGTTTTTCGCCGGCAGAAACTGAGAATTCAGCTGCTGCTGCGCCGGAATAGGAATATTCGCCGACGAATTCCCTTGTACAACGTCGTTGCCACTCAAGAACCGCGAGAAAATTCTCTGTGATTCCGGACTTGAAGCTCTAGGGTTGAAAAGCTGCTCTAAATCATCGACTCCAAATCCGCCGCCGGTGGGACTGTTCAAAAAGCTCGCAAAATACGAGCTTGGCGCCGACCGGTATCGGGTCAATCCGGTCCCCTGCTGGAATTGCTGCTGCTGCTGTTGGTTATTCATCAAATGTTTTTAAAGGCAAAGAAAACAGACAAAATCTGGTTAAATTTTCTTGAAAAACAAGAACTGAGATCTACCTAACTAGCATACATGCATTGAAATCACCCTCCCATGTATACTAGTACTCATTTACAGAGCTTTCAAAAATCAAGAATCTAAGTATGGAAATAAATTGAAAATACTGGGACCGAATGATTGGAGCAAATAGGATAAGATTTTACAGAAAAAAGGGAGAAAAGGGAATATAGATGAATGTGTATGAGACTGGAAAGGGAAGCAAACAAGCAGCAGAAAAAGGTGAGAGGTCTTTATACATGTAACATGAGCAACTTTTTAAGTGCAGCAACTTTTTCGTTTGTGTGAAAAAGATTGCGTTTTTATCCTCAACCACAAAAGGGCTCCCAGGATTGAGATCATAGTGGAATTTCAACAACTGTGGTGGTGACTGGAAGTTGGTTTAGAGAGAGAGAGAGAGAGAGAGAGAGAGATGAAAATGGAAGAGCCAATGGGAAGTCAGGAGCAACAGAGATCTGGGGTTTTTGGGGCAAAGAAAATTGGAGGAAATTTTAGACTTTTTATTAACGTTTTTGGTGTAATAAATGGACAGGGGTACTTTTTTGTTTCTGGGATTATAGTTAACAGTTGACCTGTTTATGAATTCCTTAAAACCGGTAACAGTTTTTTTTAGTATGTTTTTCCCCTTTTTGTTATTTTATTTTATTTGGGGATGTGATAAAACTCTCTAAGGTACAAATTAGACATCACTTTTTCATGGAAAAATTATAAATACAAACTTTTCAATTCAAATTTATAATTAGATTTCACTTCCCTTTTTTTTTTCTGAAAATACCAAAATAGTTTTAAAAAAATATGAAATGATATAACACATCACTCTTATCTCCTACACAAACTATTTTGTTAATATACTGTCTTATATACACGATTTTATATTTTTATTTTGTGTAGGTGGATGGTGGAGTAAAAAAAATCAATTATTAATTTATATTTTGGAGTATTATTAAGAAACTATAAAATATCCAAATTATAAAACAAAGTATTATAAAGTTTTCAAATTATAAAACAGAGTATCTAAATTCAAAAATAGAGTATTATTCGTAAAAAATTTAAGTATTCAAATTTAAATTAAGTATAAAAAAATAATTAAAGGTATTGCTGTCAATTTAGGTGTGTGAAAATGAAATCTAATTATATTTTAAAATGGAGAATTAATATTAATACATTTTATATGGTGGAATAAATTAAATTATTTTTAATTGAGGGAGAATTATTAATTATGTATTTTTTTATGTCAGCTAAAATTAGAAGGAATAAGGTCAGACCAAAAAAAAATAACAGACAAAAAAAAAGGAATAAGGGAAGGACAAAGTGCGAAATATAGGGGGAAATGTAGCATTAAGACTTTCAATTATGTCCAAAAGAGGCTATATTTGGTAAGGAAAATAGGTAAGAAATCTTGGTATTATTTTGACATCAATTCAGATGTTATCATTTATCAGTGATTAAAACTTCACAGAACTTGAAGTGATTAAACGTAGTAGACCCTCTGACACATTGTGTAAGATGAAGTTAGGCATCCTAACATGGAGTTAAGATTTTAAATGATCGAACTCCATTCCATATTTGTAAACTCTATTTAGAAAAGAGCAGCAAAATAAAACGAGTAAGCTTCTAATTCAGTTGTTACGTTCGTAATGATACAATGTGAATACGAGACTTATTTCATTTATAATAGTAGAGTTTGAATACGGGACTTACTTCATTCTCGATGTTAATTGAATTCGAGATATTGTTTAAGAAGTTAAGTGTTCCATGAAACTAGATTTGATTTGATGTCTAAATTGTATATATTTTTTATTATGAGTGTTTGGAAGTTTGAATATTTATGTTTAGAGAATAAAAAAGGGGCTCAAGTCATTGGAACAACAATCATTTTTTAATGTTTAAAATTTCACCGATAAATTCATAAAACTCCTAAAAGATGCATGTTTCAATTATCTTTTTTTTCAGTTTAAAGTTTTATATTTTTGTCATTTAGGTTTCATATATATTTGATTTTTTTTTAAGTTGTTGGGTCCATTACTAATTTATTTAAATTGTCCGCGTAGCTCTTGTAAATAAAACTTGAATGTTGTAGGTGTTGAGACTACTATTTTTATAGGCCCACTTATCTAGAACTCTTAGAGCATGTTAATTGGGTAATTAAGTCAATAAAACTTTGTTTATGACTAAATTAATATAAAGTACTTATCGTGATCCACATCCCTGATCCTTCGCAAACTTGATAAATTAATCTATTAATGAACTCCAATAAGGCAATACTCCATTATTATCGGAGAAAAGCAATTAAAACTACACCATTTTAATAAAGTTCTTGCACTAATCCTTACCATGTCTTATTTATGAATATTTTCAAAAATATCACTATTCTTTTGTATCGCGTCATATTGTATATTCGTGTCTCATACATTTCGCATAAATTTTGTTTAAAAGAATAAGTATCATCATATCATATATTTTTATGGGTGATCTTCATATTCATATATCATATTTTATATAGAAATGAATGTGCGCAGTAGGCACTAAATATAATAATAGTAAGAGAAAATTAGAAAAAAAATATGAACTGAGCCATGTCTCCACATGTTGCACGCTTCCTTAAAATATTTCCTTGTTTTTTTCTTAAAAAGAAAGTCTTACGCAAGAATTAGTGCTGATTTCTAAAGTAATGCTGATTAGTGATAATAATTCAAAATTATGCAGTTGATATTGACCTATGGTTTTCAACAATGGCTACGAGATTAGAGAATCTGTACAAAGAAAGTGAATCTGTTGTTTGAGGGGGCCAATTATCAAATTTATACTCCAGAATAATGAGTTATATACATACAAATAACGAGTTAAACAATTAAAGGGACACAAATTTATACGTAAATATCAAGTTTTAGAATTTCGATTAAAAATTCCTTGAAATATTTATTAACTGTCACGAAAAATTAAACAAAATAAATTAAGAACTCTCTTAATCCAGTTTTATGGAATAATTTTATAACTACTCCCTATTAATATCATAATATGCCCCTAAAACTGATGATCTTTAGGTGTTATATTTCCCAACTTCTAAGCATGTTTATAGCTAGGTAATCCCGAATAGTTACCACCCCAAATTAAATTAAGGTTGTTTTAATTTTCGCGGTTGTTTTAATTTTCTAACGTAAAATTGGTCATTAACATTTTTTTAAATATACACTCCAAAAGTGGTTATCAGAATTTAAATCCGATTGTTATAAAAAAAATCTCTAATCACTTAACTCAATTACTATCAGTTGGTCTTTAACAAAAATTTAAACAATTAATCATGTTGTTTCCTTTTCTTTATTTCATAAAATTTGAATATAATGTCCAGTCTAGTACTAAAATGTAAAATGGCTCAATTAAATGATAATTATACGTTAAATGACTTAAATATAAAACTTTTGGTTAATCCAGTATTATGATAAACAACTAAACTATACTAGCAATTAAGTTGCAAAATTTGTGAATTATAAAAATAATCATCAGTTTATAGTACAGTTAGATTAAAATGATATTTCCACCAAAAAAAAGATTAAAATGATATATATATTTCTGAAAAAATAAATTTTCAAATATAATTTGCCAATCTTTAATGTTTTTCACTCAAAATGAAAAGCTCTGTTAACCCCATTGTAGGGCAGATCCAAAACCAAAAGTATACTATGATTCTGTTTGGTGCGCAATTTCTTAGGTTAATTACGACAAAAAGACAAAAGTGAGCATCAAACGAATA
>JBBMKE010000001.1:23159031-23169296 GCA_037834125.1 Lippia alba | reverse complement strand
GGCCCAAATACAAATAGGCCCAAGTCCTATTTCCAAATCAACGAACCTAATTCTAGATTAAATTCCACGGTGTCATGAAATAGCTCAAATTTTATTCTTTAATCAATTTTAATTAATTACAAAACGTAGACACTCAAAGTTATAATTAAACATGTAATTGCATAATTAAACTCTCGCCTGACACAAACCTGGGCGTGCTCACGAACGGGGTGTCACATCAGAACTCAAATGAACACACGAAGAGTACACATGAGCGCAAAGAAATTAAAAACGTACAAATAGGGCAAAGAATTCAAATAATTCAATTATGTCACATAATAAACACATAATTACATAATTAAATAATTTAAATGCGCAATTAACTCTCTCGTTAAAGCGTACCTGGAGATCCAAAAAGTTGGGATGTTACAGCAAGCTCTTCGCATATCCTCCAATAATTTGATCATCCTTTCCGATTGTCCGTCTGTCTGAGGATGTGCTGCACTACTGAAGTTCAGCTTTGTATCCATCAAAGTCTGAATCTCCTTCCACAATTATGAAGTAAACTTTGGATTTCTGTCAAAAACAATGCTGTTCAGGACTCCATGTAGTCTTAAAATCTCTTGAATGTACAACTTTGCCAATGAACTAACTTTGTCTGTCGTCTTGACCGGCAAAAAGTGTGTTGTCTTCGTGAGTAGATCAATGATCACCCATATGCTATCGTATCCTCCTTTCACTTTGGGTAATCTAGTAACGAAATCCATCGTGATTTGCTCCCACTTCTTAGTAGGAATCAACAATGGCTGCAACTTCCCACTAGGCTTCTGGTGCTCAGCTTTCACTCTCTGGCAAGTTATTCACATTTTGACATAGTTGGCTATGTCTCTCTTTATTCCATTCTACCAGAAATGTGACTTGACATCTTGATACATCTTAGTCCCTCCAGGATGTATTATATACTTCGTCTTGTGTGCCTCGTCGAGAATCTCCTTTATCAAAACAATCGGTACGCAGATATGGCCTTTGTAGCTCAAAATTCCATGCTCATCAACCTTGAACTTAGTCTCATCATCCTTCTCCTGAGATGCGAGACACTTTTTGATCCACTCGTTGTTCTTCTGTGCTTCCAGAACTTGCTCTTTCCATGGTGATATCATCACAATATTCGCGATTCAAGCTTTGGTTATCACCTCCATTCTTTCTCTTTGATCAGTCTCAGGATTGACTGAAATTTGCGCCAACTAAATCTTCCTGCTTAGTGCATCAGCTACAATGTTCGCCTTGCCTGGATGATATTGGATAACGCAATCATAGTCTTCCAAAAACTCCATCCATCTCCTCTGTCGCATATTCAATTCCTTCTGAGTGAATAGATGTCGCAAACTTTTATGGTCAGTGAAGATCTCAAATGTAACTCCATATAGGTAATACCTCCACTTTGCGAGAGCAAAGATAATGGCAACTAACTCCAAATCGTGCTTCTGGTAGTTGACTTCATGCGGCTTGAGTTTCCATGATGCGTAAGCGATCACTTTTTCATTCTACATCAAAACTCCTCCAAGTCCTTCCTTCGAAGCATCGGTATATACTAGATACCCATGTTTTCCTTCTGGAAAAGTTAACACAGGTACTGTCGTTAACTTCTTTTTCAACTCTTGAAAACTTCGCTCACACTTCTCATTTCATTCGAACTTTCCTTCCTTCTTGGTTAACTTTGTGAGAGGTGCGGCTATCTTCGAGAAGTCTTGCACGAACTTCTATAATAGCCAGCTAATCCCAGAAAGCTCCTTACTTCTGAAGGATTCTTTGGTGACTTCCAATCCATAATTGTTTCGATCTTTGAGGGATCGACTTCCACTCCTAATTCTAAAATGATGTGGCTAAGAAACGCGACTTTCTCTAGCCAGAACTCGCATTTGCTGAACTTTGCGTATAGCTTGTGATCCAGCAAAGTGCGTAGCACAATACGAAGATGCTCAGTATGTTCCTCAGGCGTCTTTGAAAACACCAAAATGTCGTCAATGAAGATCACAACAAACTTGTCGAGATATGGCTAAAATATCTGGTGCATCGTATCCATGAATGGTGCTGGTACATTAGTCAATCCAAATGGCATTACTACAAACTCGTAATGTCCATATCGGCTATTAAAAGCAGTCTTCTGGATGTCTGGTTCTCTGATCTTCAATTGATAATAGCCCTATCTCAAATCCAGCTTAGAATAAACCCTCGATCCTTGTAAAATATTGAACAACTCTTCTATATAGGAAGAGGGTACTTATTCTTGATTGTCATTTTGTTCAGCTTTCGGTAATCAATGCATAAATGCAATGATCCATCCTTCTTCTTCATGAAAAGCACAGGCGCTCCCCACGGCGACGTGCTTGGTCGAACATATCCTTATTCTATCAACTCATCCAATTGTTTCCTCAATTCAACCAACTCAGTTGGAGCCATTCTATACGGTGTCTTGGAATATGGGTCGGCTCTTGGAATCATCTAGATTTTAAACTTCAACTCTCAATCAGGCGGTAAAGAATTCAAGTGTTTGGGGAGCACGTCTAAGAATTCATTCACCACTTCTACTTCTTCTATCTTGAGTTGATCTTTCGGCCTATTCAAAAGATAAGCCACGAATCCTATAGCTCCTTTCTGAATTAACTTCTTAGCCTCCATCAAAGAAACAACAGATAAATTCTCAACTTTCCTTTTTGATGTCCCACTTTCATCATCTTCCAAGATGATCTTTTTCCTATAAAAATCCAACTTAGCCCGGTACTTATATAACCAGTCCATACCGAGTATAACATCATAATTTATCATCGGCAACTCAACCAGATCTATCGGATAATAATGATTACCAATACGTATAGGGCGGCGTTTATAAACTTGATCCGTAACAAGACAAGTTCCCAAAGGAAAACTCACTTCAAATTAATATGGCAAGTAAACTAGTGGAAACTGTAAATGCGCACATAATTTAGATGCAACAAATGAATGTGTGGCACCAGGGTTATACAAGACCTTAACTGGCACATTAGAAATGTGCACAATACATTCCACCACTGCTGTAGGATCAACATCCTCATTTCCATCCAAAGCATATGCTCTGTTTTTCACCACCGGCTTCTTCGCAGTACCCGCCACCCCCTTACCTTGTCCTGAACCCCAAATCTCCTATTCTTTGTCGGGTAGTTATCCATTTGATGCTCAGAAGATCCACACACGAAGCACTGTCCTATCTTCTTGCGACAATTAGCCTCAATATGTCCAGTGTGGAGATAGTACTCGAAAATAATTTCTTCCTGAGCCTTTTGAAGAGCTTTCGGTTGCTGGGCTACCCTCTGAAACTGCTGTGGAACTCTCTGTTGTTGCGGTACTTTCTGCATTTGATGAGCCTTCTGCGGTGCTGCTGTGGTGCTATCATCGGCTTCTTTCCGATTCCTTGTTGAAAAGACCCGGCAGGTCTCTTATTTCCTTGATAAGGCTTCGGGTTAGAAGGTCCTTATCATGCAATAGTTATCTTGATCTCCTTGTGGGCTGCCTCAACCTTCAACGCCTTATCCACAGCTTGATTATAGCTTTCCACATCCAACGAAGCAAGTGCCCAGCGAAGCTCAGGCTTCAGTCCATCAATAAACCTCTTGGTTTTCTGTTGCTCATCACTCAGAATATGAGGCACATACTTGATCAGCCTCACAAACTTTGTAGCGCCCGACGCGTGACGCCGCATTTCCCGTACCAAGACCCCGACCCGGTCATAAAATAGAAGTCCATGCCCGAATCCGAATCAAGGCGAACGGGGACACAACACACTCACTAGGCTAGGCGGGACTAACCCTCAAATCAAAAACCACAAGCATCGGAGCACAACAATAAAGCAGAAGCATAAACATTTACATATCACCTCAACAAATTGAGCCACGAGCTCTAATAACATAATACATATACATAATGGCCTTCACAACCTCAAAATAGTAATAAATGCACCACGGGTGTTCGAGAGTATACAATAACAATAAACATGAGTGTGTACAAAATGAAAGCTAGACACAAATACACGATACTCTAGAATTGAATTCTCGTCTAGCACTTCCAAACCTGCACAAAACTATTGAAACAAATCCGGGTTCAGTCTATAGGAGACTGGTGGGTATAAAAATGGGGGCATAAATATATAATACGACGGAATTTAAATCACATACATGCAAGATATAATCCCAAAAGAGGTTTTATAACAAGATTTCCCAAGTTGGCAAGAAATAAAATCATCAAATGGGATTATAACAATCAATTTCAATTCAATATTTCGATTAGTAGATCATAAGTGAGCCCGGCGTAAGGCTTCAATCTCCATCATCCACCTCGTGTATTCATAAATCATAAATCATGGTTCATAAATCATAAATCATATTTCATAATTCAATTGTTATCATGTATTAAATCTTTTGTGCACAATCAATCAATCAATCAATCATACTTATACGTTTGGGCAATCCATTTCCCGGCCTTCCCGCACGGTTTTCTCTTTCTCCAGATGATAGACAGGTGATCGGTCTGAACCATCCAATCATAGTCTAAAGGGGGACATGAATCCCCCAATGGCGCTCAGCTCCCATTCCCTGCCAAACCTCCTGACGGGGTCCGGTATCACCGTAATTTGGTAGGACTAGTATACAAGGATCACCGTTAGCCCTAAACCTCCCCGGATCACCGAGTACACTAAGCCCCAGAGCCCCCATAAATGTGCAATCATAAAATTCACCAAAATATAAGGTAGGAGTTCTTAAATAAAAAGGACTTTACGTTTACAATCATTTACTCGATGAAAATACTCGATCTATATATATATAAATATATATAATACTTTGGCTCAAAACTTTGTACATTGAGAATTATATGGGGTCTTGATAGCTAATAGTAGAGAAACGCACCTTGAAGTTAAAACAAAGGAGCAAAAGCCTCACGAAGCAGCCTCGTCTCCAACCGGACCCGAATCTGTGCAAGAAAAGTGGTGTGAGACTCAATATGACCACATATGACGCTCGACAATGCAATGCGTATGATATGAGATGCATAACAAGTAATATCATGTCACATATATGTTCATGTGCACAATTAATGCCCATCAAGGCTCATACTCAATCACTTCATTCATAATTCATGCGTTCAAATCCATTCAAGTCCATATCTTTCATAAATCGATTCATATCAATGCATAATTCACCAAAATTGATCATATCACATAATTTATCAAGTATATAAGTCATAAGAATAATAAATTAGGCCACAAAGAGCAATTAGGGTTCACAACCAATCAATCCAAGCATTCATACGCAATTAGGAACAACTTCGGCATACGAATTCATAACAAGTACAAATCACGTCAAATGAACTCAAAACTTTCACACAAGGCACATAACACATTGTTGAGATGCAATACACATCAAAACCAAGCATCAAGAAGTCATACCAATGCAATTCAATCATACAAACATGCATACAAGTAAAGGGGAACAAGATCGGGGTGGGAGATGGGTTCTTCCTCTTCTCTTCTTTCTCTTTTCTTTCTCTTCTTTCTCTTGGTGGCTGAATGTTTGGATAAATGGGGAAGGGGATTTCGGTTGGAGCTGATAAAAAGGGGAGTGTGAGTGAGTCAAATGGGTTAAGGGTCCATAGGGTCGTCGGGTAGGGTCTTGACTTGAAATTGGTCAAAAGTCGTCATTAAAAGTATAAGGGGCTCGTTCCGGTTGGATTTCGGTGGTCTTAGTGGTCTTGGAAAAATATAAGGTTAGTCCCATCGAGTCTGAATTGTCGATTCAAGCTCAATGGAGGTGACGAAATTTGAATTCAAATTCCCGAGCTCAAGAAAAGTCAACCGGACCAAATGGTGTGTTAATTGCTCGTTAGCCTCCATTTTGGTCGTGCTACCAAAACACAACAAACCACAATAAAAACATAAAACGAGCACATATCCAAGTTCATAACACATAAATCATAAACACATTCAAGTTTCACGAAATTTAGAAATCGAATCAAATACGAACAAGGAGCAATTACTTCACTTAAGGGCATGAAGGTCAAGAAGTCAATTAAGTCCATATATTCATGGAATTCCAAATATTTCACATTATGACATTTAAATAAATGAAATTAAATATAAAATGGATTTATGAACATTTAAATTGTGCACGTTGGTAAACACATACGTTATACATATACGACCGAAAAGTCAGGCCGTTACAAACTTAGCCTCATACTCCATAACATTAACACTTCCTTGAACCAGGCTCATAAACTCAGCCTCTCGTGCGTCTTGAATCACTTGAGGGGCGTACTTTTGCTAAAACTCTCGGATAAACTCGTCCCAATTTTCTTCAATATTATTTTCAGTCCACATATGCAGAAGTGTCTCCACTAACTGTATGCAGCTCCTTCCATGAGAAAAGTAGCATATCGAACCCTTTCACGATCCTCCGGAAGGATTTCCATAGCCTCGAAAATATTCTCAAGACTCGTAGTCCAATTCTTAGCCTTAATGTCATTACGTTCGCCATAGAACTTTGGCAGATTCATCCTTAAGAACTTTACTAAAGACTTCTCATTACGAGGATTGTCTCTTCTCAGGAACTATCGTAACATTTCTCTTAGTTCCAGAGCTCTCTCCCTTCTAGGTGGCGTGACATCTCAGGGTAGAATAATGCCTCGGGAGTAGGGTAACATTTCTATGGGGTGGCAGTGGCGATACGCGATTCCAAGGTGCTCTTCTTGGTGGCATATTTACTGAATTGATAAGCATTCAGATACATATACGATGCATGCCATGTAATGATTCACAGAATCTAACCACGTATTCACATTTCCACGTAGTCACACATAAACAGAAAAATATCACATTCCCACAATCAACAGAATATCAGCAAGGATCACAGATCCCAACATATCGGGTAATTAGAAATAACTGTCAGACAAGATCAACATGTAAACGAGAACAGAGCTCGTGTAACATATCAACATATCAGAGGCAGAATAACATGTCCAGAAGCATGATCATCAAGATTAGAGGCAAAAACCAACATATCAAAAGCATGTCAACATATCCAAAAATATATCCAACATATCAAAAAATGTCAACAAGAACAATAGCATGCTATCAATATGTAAAATGCATGATTTTACTATTGGCCCTAATGGTATCTTAAATTAAAGCACTCTAAGACTCATGCAATGATAGCTAATGAAAGCTATAAACAGATATCCAAGCATAAAACCGAAAGTGTCATAAAAGTACAAGGTTTGGTAAAATTACTACAGGCCACATGTTACTAGTACAGTATCCAAAATGGAAAGGACCCGATACAATCGAGTTGCTCTAAACATTCCTTACCAATCCGTCCAACCTCGCATAAACACATACAGAAATCCTACTGCCTGTACCAAGTCATCTGAACCGTCATCAGTGGTGCTAAAATTCGAAAACCGTCTACCAGTGTTGTACGTCCCCTCAACGAAATGATCCAAACATCACCATCCTGGATATGCGTCCATCTACTATAATAGGCATCCATACTATATACAGTGATCACCATCCATCAGTAGCTAATATCCTTCAAAGCCCTCATATCTCTCATCCAGAGAGTTACGAGTAGAGTCATCAGAAACAACAACAACTACACCCTGTCTACGACGAGTTGCCATACTGCCATCACCGCTATCATCATCAAATCCACTCTCGTCAGTCTGATCCTTCATAGGCTTCATTTCTTGACTATCCTCATGTGATTCAGCCTCCTCAGCGGCCTGCTCATCAGTAAGGTGATAAGTATCATACATGTGGGCTTTGACACGATCACGGTAGTGCTAATGGTGCTCCATAGAGTTATCACGCTCAAGGGTCATGCTCTGGAGGTTAGCCTCTAGCTCAACGATGTGGGAACCTCTCTGATTAGCAAGGGTAGTCATTGCAGCTACATGCTCTCTAGCAACATCTCTGTCAATCTGATGCTACAGTGACTCCTCCTGACGGCGTATAGCCTCCAATCTGATCTTATGAGTCCTCTGGAACTCCCGATAGTACCCGTCTCTCTCATACTCCAGCATGTAAACCAGTCTGTTTGGATAAGAGAACCCAAGCCTGCTGTTGTTCCTCACACGGCACCAGGTATAGAAACGAGTGCCTCCACGGCGTGAAACAACAATGGTATGAGGTGCCTCAAACTGCTCAAAGTAGGCCTCATCCATCTGTTGTTGCTGGTTAGGGTTATTGTTCAGTGAAGAGCCATGCCTATACAAAAGATATCTTAGGGGTGAAAACCAGTCAAGAAAACCATTTGAATGCCATGAATGCCTTGCGATGGAACCATGAAACCCCAAATATCCTTCTATGATGCATGAGAATGATCCTGGATGTAATGCGTGAACAATCTTTGATGTGAGTAATCGGGATTAAGTCTCTTCTTACTCAACTCGATGCTTTGATACCACTTCAGGCTATAGCACCCCAACCGGACTAGAACAAAGGCAGGCGATGCCTCAACCCCCGTACTAAAGTACCTCTCAAGTAATGGTGTGAGCCATCACTCAAGAACTACTCCAGGGAATGGCTATCTATCTTAGAACTATACATGTATAACTTGTGGTTGTGCAGCGGAAAAATAGAGTAATTTAAAACTTTTCAAAACATTTGCGTGATGGCATGTATCAAGCAAGAACATGTAGATCTTGTAAGAGAGACTTATCAGAAGATATCATGTAAAATGTAAGATATCATATTAACATGTGAATACCGACGTAAAGGAGTTCAAAGTATCAGTAGCAGAATGATAGAAAGAGTACTAAAAGAATACTCAAGTTGTTCAGAATATAAAGTAAAGCAGCCATATAAACATGCAGGACGCAAAATAGAATAATGCAGTAAAGTCCTGACTTGACAAAAAGACAATCTAGAGCTTCAAGATAACTCTAGACTGTGGCTGCAACACCTGGAACCACGAGGCAAGAAAAAGGGAGAGGTATTAGTCAAAAGGACTAAGTGAGGGAATACCTTGAAAGAAAGTATTGAAATATAGAACATGAAATGATTCAGAACCTTTGTAAACCTAACTATGATATAAGAACTTAAAGAAGTTCATGAGATAAAACTGTTTGAATGCAATGCTATAAAGAATGCAAGTTTTCAAAACTCTTTCATGAATGCATTTACACGCACACACATATGCTGTAGATGGTTCATAGTTCTTTTACGAAATGGGATAGGGGTAAATTGAGCATTCAAATATGAACCATCAAACTGTAAGAAAATTTTGCCCCCAAGCTAGGTTTCTCCATTCTCACTCCAAAAAACATGATAAGGTAGAGTATCAGACCAGGATCAACAACAACTCTACATATATTAGAGCATCGAACCAAGGTCAAAAATACCCCACATGCACACACAAACATGCACCATCCTCCACCGGGTGTCACTTCGGGCAGCTAGCCCTCAGAGATCTGTAAACATGTAATGAGAATAGATTTGCAGTCCATTCTCAGACCTCTTGTCCTGACTTAACAAACCTCCTGTTAAAGTCGGTATCAATTGTCAAGTGTGGTGGCCGGTATTGGTGATGTCGTTGGCGCTCACCTCCCGAGCATCACCTCTACACATAACCGTCGGGCCCAAAAACTATAACTGTATGCTTGCATTAAAGAATTAGCAGGGACCAGAGTATCACTCCAGTATGCTAACTATAACATGTGAAACTGTCTGTAACTGTAACTATCATACCATGTCATGTATGCTGTCTGTAAAACATGTGAAACTGTCTTATAAAACATGTGTTGTCGTTGAAAACATTTGAACATGTAACTGTCTTTTGAAAACAGATGCAGAACTTGTAACTGTCTTTGAAACATATGCAGAACTTTGGAAAACATGTGCTTTTAGATCAAGGTATGCTATTAAAGTATGAATGATCCTTTGAAAAGAATGTCCCTATAAAAAGGATAGTTCAGATGTGGTTTAACTCGACTTTCAAAATATTTGAAACGATTGAAGTAACCGTGATTCCAGTTTGAAAACGTTTTAACATTACCTTACCTATAGTAACACAGGTAAGTAGACATACTATGCGGTGCCCTGGGGATTCCAGAGCTCAACCTTAACTCCTGTAGGTCGTGTACTAATGTGAGTTCAAGAACTAAGTCTCACACTGATCATGAATGCACATGAACATATGAAACAAGTTCAGAACATGTAATCACAGGAGAGTAATACCATTTAAGGTATTCAAGAAAGGTAACAC
>JBBMKE010000001.1:23127005-23139759 GCA_037834125.1 Lippia alba | reverse complement strand
CGGGAATAAGCGTCAAGCCCTCGGATAAATCCCTCCCGAAGAATCAGAGGAATCATAGAGATTGTACCACTTTTACATTAAAATCAAATTTTATATTTGTTTTCCCTATTTTCGTGTTTTGTAATCATTTATTGCAGATCAACGAAAATTTGTGTAAACAAATTTTGGCACGCTCAGTGGGACCTCTTTCTACCTCTCATCTCTTCATCCTAAGGAATTTCAACCCATCATTCGGAACATTTCCATGGCACCAAAAAGGAAACTCTTCAACAAGAAGGATTTCACCAACTTCATCGCTGACATCGATCGATCTCCTTCCGGGGGCAAGTATCACGGTTCAGTTTCGTCCGAATCGGACAATTCCAATCCGACATCCCCGAGGAAAACTCACTCCACCACTTTCGCCGATTTTTTTGTAATGACCACCGGTGCAACGAACGTGGATGAGCAACTCGCCCAAATGGCTCAAGCCATAGCCGATTTGCAAAAGATCGTGGAGGACAAGGTTCTCCAGATTGCGCAACTCATGAACAAGTGGAACAACAAAACGACGAAGCGTCCAGCCACAACCGTCTGCATTCCCCCAAGGATGCTCCAAATGGAAAGCTGGTCGATGAGACACATCCCAAGTCGGATTTTGTGCCAAGGACCGCCCGTTCGACAAGTTCAGTGGCAACTTTGTCGGTTGAGGAATTGCAAGCCATGATAGCAAACAATATCAAGGAGCAATATGATGGGTCATCTCAACATCGAGTTGCATATTCAAAGTCGTACTCGAGGAGCATTGACACCTTAAGGATGCCAAACGGATACCAACCGCCAAAGCTTCAGCAATTTGACGGGAAGGGCAATCCTAAACAACACATCGCCCACTTTATCGAAACTTGCAACAATGTTGGGACAGGTGGCGACCTTCATGTTAAGCAATTCGTTCGGTCACTTAAGGGCAATACCTTCGATTGTTACGTTGACCTCGAACCGGAGTCCATCGATAGTTGGGACTAGATGGAGGGGGAATTCTTGAACCGTTTTTATAGTACCCATCGCACCGTAAGTATGATTGAACTTACGAACGCCAAGCAATAGAAGGATGAGCCCGTGATCGACTATATCAATTGTTGGCGTGCCTTAAGCTTGAATTGCAAGGATAAGCTTTCCGAAACCTCGGCAATTGAGATGTGCATCCAAGGGATGCATTGGGGTCTACTCTACATATTGTAAAGAATTAAACCCCGAAATTTTGAAGAATTGGCCACTCGCGCACACGACATGGAGCTAAGCATCTGAGTCACAAGACCACGTTTCCATTGGAGAATTCAAGGAAAGAGAAGAAAGACTATCCGCGAAGATTGGAGAAACCTCACAAGGCACCGGTTAAGGAATCTATGGCCATTAAAGCAGCCCCGATTAAAGTCTCCTCCGGTGATAGGAAAAATGAAAGAGCCAGGGAACAAAAACCTCCAGTGGACAAACGCCGGTCTACGTTGAAAGTGCTTCAAGAAAAGGTATACCCATTCCCTGATTCCGACGTCTCTCAGATTCTCGACGAGTTGTTGGAAAATGAGCTAATCGAGTTGCCGGAGCTAAAGCGCCCTAAAGAGAGCGGGAGGGTGAACGATCCCAAGTTTTGCAGATATCACCGGGTGATTAGCCATCCCATTGGAAAATGTTTCATAGTCAAGGAAAAAATCATGAATTTGGTGAAAGACGGTAAGATAATTCTTGATACTGATGATACCGTGGATGTAAATGTCATATGTGTTTCTCAAGATGGCAGGGTGCCTTTTCCTCACCGACAACGGGGGCATCCCTAACGCTCCAGTTTGGAAGTTTGGAGCCTATCCTTGTAGAAATTTCGATCGTTATCAAGGAGGCCCCAAAAGAATTGTCCAACAAAGGAACTTTGAAGCATTTGTACCCTTTGTCCGAAAGTGAAGGAGAAGACGAAGGATGGACCCTTGTAACTCGTCAACAGAGACAAAGATGTTGTGTTGAACAAATGCATCCATCCAGGACAAGAAAATCATCTTCCCAAAGAAAAATCCAAAGAAAAAGTCAGAAGTTCGGCTAAACATCAAGAAATCATCAAAAGGTCATCAATATGAACCCGCAATCCTGGGAGACTTCTTTCCGCCTAAATTCTTCGAGGAAAAAGTCAAGCCAAAAAGTTGCAGGCCATGTCAGATAGAAGAGGAACAATCCGCCTTCTGCTATGCTGCCATAGCCTTCGATGATGAAGACTTATTGTTAGGATCAAAGCCACACAACATACCACTTTTTGTTTCGGGATTCTTACAAGGACAGAAAGTGAACCGTATCTTGCTTGACGGTGGGTCAGCGGTCAACATCATACCCAAATCCACCATGAAGAACTTGAAAATCACAACTGAAGATTTGTCCCAAAGTCGTCTAACGATCCAGGGATTCAACCAGGGTAGCCAACGGGCCATCGGTAAGATCCATTTAGAGCTGACAATTGGAGAATTAAAGGCTGATACACTCTTTCATATGATCGATCCTAGGACATCTTACCATTTGTTGTTGGGAGGCCATGGCTTCATGAGAATGGAGTGGTTCCATCCACCCTTCATCAATGATTCAAGTATGCAAGAAATGGTGAAATAGTGAAGGTGGATGCAGATGTGAAGCCTTTCAGCGAAGTGGAGTCGTACTTTGCCGATGCAAAACTTTACCTGGATCCGAACCCTGTCAAAGAGTCACCACATTCTCCAGACCACCCTCTTAACAAACCTAAAAACCTGAGGTACGAGAACGACGGGGTCAAGAAAGAGAATACTACTCAGGTGACTACAGGCAAAAAGATTGTTATTGTACAGACACCTTACTCGCCGAAGTTGCAATCACCTCAACGAACATGCGGTGAGTCTTGGGTCAGCCAGATCGAAGAATTCCCGAGTAGACGACTTCCGGGTAATGCAGAAAGAACTAACTTTTCCCGTCACCCTATTGAGAAATGTAGAACGAGCGGAGTCATCGGCTAAAGGTCAGCTTCAAGGGGACTTCGACCCGAAGTCGTATAACCTTCTGGAAAAGTCTGGGTATGACTTTCAAAATCCATTTGGGGTAGGCGAACTAAAACATGAGCTTACCGGTGAAAAGATTCACGGTCTTACCAAAGAACAACACAAGTTAAAGAAGCAAGGCTTTCGTATCGATCAATCGAAGGTCGGGTTAGGATTCTCCCCAGCCGAACCAATCAGGATTCGATTAAGAAAAAATACACACGCTAGCGTACAACACATCACCGTAGAAAAGGATAAAAATAAGGAAAACAAAGAGGTCGATGACCGCCGTCTTTCTATATTTGACAGGCTGGGGGCACCCAAAACCCGCAAATCAGTGTTCGAAAGACTTGGGAACACTCGCCAGGCTAAATCCGTCCACGATCAACTCGGCATCAATTGTCAAACACGAGGCTCTATTTTTGATAGACTAGAAAATCATGGAGCAAAACATCAGAGGAAGCAGGACATCATCAGAAAGGTGGAAACAATGGAGTCAGAAAGTTAAATTCAGACGATTCACGTCCCCGCCTCCTATGAAAATAAGTCCTCAATACTAATCATCACTTCAGACAAGCCGGTTACAATTAGACAACAAACTCTGGGACACTCGAGCAGCGTATCAGAAAATAGAGTAGAGGTCATGATCGAGTCCAATGACGACTATGTTCCTGAGAAAAATGAGTACTATGTATGTAATCATATAACCGTCGAAGAAAACTCGAACTCCGAGGCTTCTGATGAAGAGGTTAAGGAAGCCCCGAAACAGCTCAAAGATGGAGTACAAGCAACGATGGACGAGCTTAAGGAGCTGAACCTAGGAACTGACGAGGAGCCACGCCCCGTATATGTTAGCGCACTCTTGAGTAGTGAAGAAGATGGAAAATACCTCAAGATGTTGAGCGAGTACAAAGATATTTTCGCGTGGACATATAAAGAAATGCCTGGCCTAGACCCCAAAGTCGATGTACATCACCTTGGCATAAAACACGGAGCACGCCCCGTCAAGTAGTCTTAGAGAATGCTTCGCCCGGAACTTGCTGCTCGTGTCGAGGTTAAAGTAAACAAATTGATCGAAGCTGGATTCATCAGAGAGGTCAAGTACCCTACCTGGATATCTAGCATCGTGCCGGTCAAAAAGAAGAATGGTCAAATACGTGTGTGTGTGGACTTTCGGGATCTGAATAAAGCATGCCCTAAAGATGATTTTCCTTTGCCCATCATCGAGCTGATGGTTGATGCTACCACGGGACATGAAGTTATATCTTTCATGCATGGATCCTCCGGATACAATCAGATAAGGATGTCACCAAAAGATGAGGAGTGTATGGCCTTTCGCACTCCAAAAGGGATATACTGTTATAAGGTAATGCCCTTTAGTTTGAAAAATGCAGGTGCTACATATCAACGGGCAATGCAAAATATCTTCGACAATATGCTGCACAAAAGGGTTGAATGCTATGTTAACGATCTGGTCGTCAAGACTAGAAAAAGAGCTGACCACTTAGAGGATCTCCGTATTGTGTTCGAAAGGCTAAGGAAGTACAGCTTGAAAATGAACCCTCTCAAATGCGCATTCAGAGTGACATCCGGAAAGTTTATTGGCTTTGTTGTTCGCCATCGGGGCATTGAGGTGGATCCCGGTAAGATAGATGCTATTCAGAAGATGCCTCCACCAAGGAACCTGAAGGAGCTAAGGAGCCTGCAAGGAAATCTCGCGTTCATAAGGAGGTTCATATCTAACCTCGCCGGGAGATGCCAACCGTTTAGCCATCTCATGAAGAAAGATGCTCCTTTTGAATCCGCCCATACTGGAGCCCCAATACCTGGAAAATCGCTCGTCTTTTATATTGCAGCACAGGAACGTTCAATTGGTGCGCTGATGGCTCAGGAAAATGTCGAAGGTAAAGAGATGGCCCCGTAATATCTGAGCAGGTCCTTAACAGAGAGTGAATTTAAGTATTCTCTGGTGAAAAAGATATGCTTGGCTCTGTTCTATGCCATTACAAAATTGAAGCTTTATTTCGAAGCCTACTCTATTTGGCTCATCTCTCGCGCTGATCCAGTCAAATTCGTGATGTCGAGACCTGTGCTATCCGAGAGATTGGCAAAATGGTCCATCATCTTCAACCAATACGAAATTACCTACGTGCCTCAAAAAGCTGTCAAAGGCCAAGCGCTTGCCAACTTCTTGGCAGATCACCCTATTCCAGTGGAGTGGGAATTGTCTGAAGATCTGCCGGATGTAGATGTCCTATTTACAGAAGTTTTCCCTCCGTGGACAATGTTTTTCGACGGATCAGCACGAACTGATGGAGCGGGGGCAGGAGTCGTCTTCGTTTCTCCAGAAAAGCAAGTTCTGACCTATTCAATCCTACTCAGGGAACTATGCTCCAACAACGTCGCGGATTATCAAGCTTTGGTAATTGGGCTCCGGATGGCTTTGGAAATGGGCATAACGGAAGTGGAAATTTATGGCGACTCTAAACTCGTCATTAATCAACTTTCAAACACTTACGAGGTTAAGGAGGAAGATCTTGTGCCATTGTCCCAACATGTCGCAGACCTGCTTAAGCATTTCGAGAATGTTACTTTAAATCACATTTCCAGGAATGACAACAGGATAGCAGACGCGCTGGCCAACTTAGCAACCATCCTAGCTTTGGCTGAGGGAGAAACGATGAGTATTCCCGTATGCAACCGATGGATAGTGCCACCTTCCACCGAACCGGACCTTGAGGACACAAATGTTATATCTGCTTTGGTTGCTGATGATGAAGATTGGAGGACGCCATTGGTCGAATACCTGAAGCAACGAAAGTTGCCCGAAAATGCACGTCATAGGGCGGAAGTGCGAAGGAGAGCGCCAAGCTATGTCCTATGTAAGGATACACTATACCGGCAATCCCTAGAAGGACACTACCAAAGGTGTTTGAATGGCGAGAAAATCATGGAGGCCATGAAAGAAGCACATTCGGGGATATGCGGAGCTCACCAATCTGGACCAAAACTGCACTTCCGAATCAAGCGAATGGGCTACTACTGGCCAACAATGGTGAAGGACTGCCTCGAGTATGCGAGACGGTACGAATCCTGTCAAATGCATGCCAACTTCATACACCAACCTCCAGAACCACTTCATCCCACCGTCGCCTCTTGGCTATTCGATGTGTGGGGTCTAGACGTGGTAGGGCCTATTACTCCCAAATCCTCGACAGGTCACATGTACATCCTAGCGGCCACTGACTACTTCTCCAAATGGGCAGAAGCAGTTCCCTTAAAAGAAGTGAAAAAAGAGATGGTGGTCGAATTCATTCAATTTGACTAACCTTATCTTTAGGTATGGCGTACCACGATGCATCGTGACTGACAATGGAAAACCATTCTACAATAAGTTGATGGATAAGTTGTGCGCACAATTTGGCCTCAAACAACACAACTCTTCAATGTACAATGCGGCGGCAAGTGGTTTGGCTAAAGCCTTTAATAAAACCCTGTGCAATCTGTTGAAGAAGATAGTGTCGAAGTCAAAGAGGGATTGGCATGAAAAAGTCGGAGAAGCGCTCTGGGCATATAGGACAACACACCGGACAGCTACCCAAGCTACCCCTTATTCACTTGTATATGGATTCGAAGTCGTGCTCCCACTGGAAAGCCAAATACCTTCCTTGCGCATCGCTGTCCAAGAAGGCCTTACCACTGAGGATAACGCTCGCCTTAAACTCGAGGAACTAGAAGCGTTAGATGAAAGGAGACTCGAAGCTCAACAACAGCTGGAGTGTTACCAAGCCCGCATGACCAGGGCCTTCAACAAAAAGGTGCGCCCTCGAGCATTCCAAGTTGGAGAGCTAGTGCTGGCAGTGCGAAGACCTATCACCATTACCCAGCGGATGGGAAACAAATTCTTGTCGAAGTGGGATGGCCCCTATGTCGTGAAGGAAGTATACACGAACGGAGCCTATAAATTGGTGGACAAAGAGGTTTTGCGTATAAGCCCAATAAATGGCAAATTCCTGAAGAGATATTACCCATGAGAAGTGTGCTCTATGATGCACGAGCCTAAACTGCACGTCACTCTTGGTCCGCGAGAGTATAAAATACGTACGACAACCACCAATTGTAGTGCACGTGATTAAACTGCTAATCTACTCCACTGACGATATTTCATGTGTCTAAAATGAGGAAATATCCCACCTCGTCCAGGGTGGTTAAGCTTTGGATACTCCTAGCCCGCATGAGTATAAACTGTGTATGGCACCCCCCCAAAAAAAATGATGTTGCTTTCTTTGAACTACATTATGACTTGATCCCTTCGGGATACGTAGGCAGCTTGAAAATTAAAATTCAAGTTCAGTCAAATAAAAAAAAATGATAAAGTAAGGGGTTGGGATTCTGCCACTTCCATGTCAGCTTATCGCGTTCGAGATTCAAACAAGTTCGAGTAATTTTGAAGTTTGGGACAGTCAACACAAACTCATATTGGACACCAAACATAAAGAAACGCAGAAATAAAGTGCAGAAATCAAATAATTGGAAAGAAAAGTCCACAACTCCATTCAAATGGAAATAAGTTCTCAATATCCAAAGAAATAAACGGAATAAAGAAACTAACAAAATGCTAAAGCAAATGACAACAAGATCAAGCAAATGGATCAAAACTAGCAAAATCCTGTTGGGATTCTGCGATGAGCTCTTCCATCTTCTTCAAGTCATCAATTTCCTTATCAGACACGACTTGGGTGTTCTCATGTTGGGAAACCTGTTCCTGTTTCTCGCTCGTGACCTTCTGAAGTGCAGACAAGTCTTCCTCAATAGCTTGAAGTAAGGAGTTAGCAAGCTCTTTCTTGGCGCGTAACTCGGTTATTTGTTTCTCTAACTCCTCTCTCTGGGCGGCAGATTCGAGTGCCTCGTCTCTAAGGCGAGTCATCTCGTTGGTATACTTGACTTCCTGACCTTCAACCTCCAAAAGACCTTGTCTTGCAGCTAAAAGTAACTTCTCATGCGCCTCTTGCATGGGCCTCGTCCAGACTCCGTCTTGGCCTTCGCGTATTGGGAAGCAGCATCAAATAGGAACTCTAGTCGACTGACCAATGGTGAGACGTCCATGAAGACCCCCAATTCCTTAACCAAATAATCTATGTCAGGCTTTCTTGCCAACAATTTCTCCGGAGTCACTTTCACAGCTTTATCCTGTATATGTCCCCACATGTAAGCAAGCATCATCTGTTGAGCACGGAACTTGACAATTTGGCCACAAAATTCGGATGCTTCGACTGGACACGGAGCTGCAGGTGTCAATTTAGGTCTTTTAGCTACATTCTTCTCGACGTCAGGCCCCGCAACTGTAATATTGAAAAGATATTATTTTCGACACACACTCTAAAGAATTTAAAATAAAACAGGGGAAGGGTGAAGGATCATAAATGTTCTTTGATAAGGTAAATATACCTTCCAGCGGAGGAGTCTCAACCGCAGGAGGCAATTTAAATTGGCTAGCTCCATTGAACGAGTCTGTGCTTCCTTCAGAAATGGTGTAAACTTCTCGCTCGAGGCTCCCAAGCTGAAAATGGAAAGGAGAGTGTTAGAACACAACGTCAAACGGATAGGAGAATAAAAGAAAATGTAATTTTTTGTTACATATTGAGCTAGATCTGCTAAAGGCATGCTAGAACTCGGGACATCCGCAAAAAAGGAGGAATCGATATTAATGTCATCTAAGTCAGAAACCTTAGTTCCCTCATCGCATTGTGGTTGATCACTGGCCCTGCTATTCGAAAGAGAAAGAGCAGAAATGACCTCACGCCCTTCGCCGAGGGCAAGAGTAGACAAAGGCTCGATGGCTAGAGCATTTTCCGAGCGCTGTCGTTTCCTAGAGGCTGACTCTGTCGGAATGATGGCACGATCAGCTTCAGGGAGTGGAGCCTGATGTGGCAGCTCTTTCTGATTGTCCTTAGAGTTCCCAGTGGCAGCCTTCGAAGTCTGACCAAGTTTGAGGATAATCTTTGTGCCTTTCCCGGTTGAAGCTCTCCAACATTTCGACCACCAACTTGCATATGCCTTAGTGACCAATCGAGACGAAGATAAATCACCCGAAATGGTGAATTTGAAGTATGTCCCGAGCAAAATAGAAGATTTCCAAAAGTGAACCAGCTCGTTTAGCTCACATGAAAGGATCTCTTTCTTCAACGCACCTGGAATATCCTGACAGAACCCAAATTGTCTGCTAAAGCAATGGGGGCTGTAAGCTTCAACAATGTAGTCTGGCCCACTTTGGAAAGTCAAATAGCCAGCCTTGATAGCCAGAATGATATCCTTAAAGGCGCCAGCGGTGGTTGAATCATCTATCACCAGAGACCGATCATGTATCCGTAAATTTGGAAGTGGGGATGGACCAATCTTCAAGAATAGCCCGCGTGCTCCTTCAAGATAAAAAAATTAGCCATATCTTCTCCTGCGTATTTTTCCATCCTAGCACTGCCCGGTTCATGTAGAGGGGGAAAATAGGTGTCAAGATGATGGCCTATCCAGCTGTAGAGAAAGTGAATTGGAAAGATCGCGGTGGAGTGAAGCAGGCTCTCAGAAGAGGATATGTCTCGCAGTCCACGGTAAATACTGGCCAATACCGGGATGGCTAAAGAAAAGCATGTCCCACGTGCCATCATACTCGCAACCCTGAAAACAGAAGCCCTGACCTTATTTTCCCGGCAGCGAGGAAGAACAAACTTACATAACCAACACGCTATGAAAGCAACCAAATAAGTCTCATTCATAGCATCTTCCTCAACCTCTAACATCAAGAAAGAGGCAGTGAATTTCTTGCTGCGAAGCGGACAAGAGGCATTGATCTGTCCGGACGGGTTATAAGTGCACTTAGGTGGAGTATTCTTTTTAGCAGTACGTAGCGAGGGTTCTGCATGTCGGATCGGCCCCTTGAACCAAAACCTAACCAATCGAAAATGAATGCACCATGAGAATCCCTAGAGAATTTGTGGTAAGCCAAGAGGAGATGTTTGCAACTCTGCGGTATAGATGACATACGACCATCGCCAAGTAACTCTTTAGCTGAAGGAACAGATTCATCATAGAAGTCTCCTCATATAGTTAATTCGCATAGTCCTTTAATGTCCCATAAAGAAATCGAGAATTCCCCGATTGGAGTATGCAGACTGTTGGTAGAGGGGCACCATAATTCCAGAAAAGCTTGGAGAATGTTCCTATCGCATACGTATGTAAAGAAGGAGGCATGGATAGCGCTATAGATCCTGGCCCGATCAAGAGTATCTGCATAGTGGCCCAATATATCCTCGGTCCATTCCCAATAACCTTCATGGAAGGATACTTCACCAAGTTTGGAAGGCGGAGCTCCCCATAGGTGGCTTTGGTGGTTGCGGCGGTAGTTCAGGAGTTGGAACTCTTTGTCTCGTCCGTGGTGGAGTGAAGATTTCAGCCGGAGGGCTCGGGAGTTAGAAGTGGCACCAAAATACAAATCGGTGGTGTCCATAGTCTTCTCGATTGTCCATTCTGTAAGACGCGTGGATTTGTCGGATGAACATGTCCTAGAATGGTGGATGTTTGAGGCCGGTTGATGGAGTGGCAGTTTGGTGCTCGGAACTTTGAGAGTGTCCTTATGCCCTCGAATGAGGATGTGCGGGTATGGTTCCAAGTGGTCTTCGATGTCCATGCCTGAAAACACCAAGTTAACCAAATTATTCCCACAATCACAATGATACAAAGCGAAGTAATTTAAACTAAAAAAGAAGAAGAAGAAAGAATTTGGAGATCTATGTTGGTCAAACTTGAAAGAAACTCCCTCTCGAATTGCCTCACCGTCAGGTTTTGATTGTTCCGAAGAGTGCTCCAGTTGCTGTCCCAAAGGAGCGGCTGCTCTCACGTGAATGACAGAGTTGAGAGATTGTTCCTATAAATCAAGAGAATTACAGCTGTAATTTCAAGTGAGGTTGTCCCAGTGAATTAAAAGATGTCCAAACGTTTTTCCCAGTGAGTTGCTGGAGACTGCAGAGATATCCTTGAATTCCAAGTAAGATTGTCCCAGTGAATCAAAAAAAGAATTCCAAATGCTTTTCCGAGTGGGTTGCTGGAGATTGCAAAGATATTCGTAATCTGTGGCAATGAAATTAAAAGAGGAGTTAGTAAGGACAATAGCAATTCACTTCTGTTGCAAACATAGATGATTTAGAAAAACAAAAAAATATCACAGGAAGGCCCCCCATATTCTTTTTCTCCTCTCTGTCGAAGTGCTAGCATAATTCCAGCAACCACATGTACTCACCTCAATCCTTCTTCCGGAATGTCTCCTGCCAATGGGCTCCTGGTGACGGCTGCGGCTCTCAAAGGGCTTAAAGGAGAGAATATATGTGTGTCGATGGCTCAGCCCTAATTGCGAAATCAAGGAAAATTGGCCCCATTAATCTCGTGAAAGATTATAAAGAAAGGAAAGAAAGAAATTTCCATCTCGCTGCCAATTTGACCTCCATATCCAAAATTTCTTCGACTTCCCAAAATGAAATATAGAGAGGAAAGACTCCCGCTGCGTTCGTCCGTGACTCGTTACTCGGATTGCTACGGGACGTGGGCAGATCAAAAGGAAAGCCGATCGAAAGGATAGAGTGACGAAATCCATATTCCATATCGAACGACTGCTAACTGGGTCGGAAAATCTTCAACCGAAATTGGCACCACTCAGGATGGAAAGGTTGACCAATTGCTAAAAGAAAGGGGCTTGAAATTATCCAGATGACCCCCGACCGATTTCCATACACCAGAAGTTGAAATAAGGAAAGAAGACTTCCGCCGCAGCGCCTCTCAATGCTTCAGTTCGGATTTCTGTGAGGTTTGAACAAACTGAAAAAAAAAACAAAAAAAAAACAATTACTTTCATTGGGCTTATTTGAAGCCCAAACATGCGGAACAGAGAAGTGCTGTAACAGGCCTTAATTGATGAAACGAATGATATTAATTTGAGGCCCGCCATCAAATATACATATGGAATCCATTTACAGAATTTGGGCTAACTTATTGGCTTGGGCCAAGGATATAAGGAAGCTCTCGCTATTCGAGTTTGTTTGGATAACATACGAAATTCAAATCAAAAGTGTCCATTGAGGAAATAAATGGAATACTTCAAGCCTGGACTCGCAAACTTCGACATGCTCTTCTCGGATCTTGAAGTGGGGGCATCTGTTGGTATATAAAAATTGAAATAAAATTATTAATTAATGATCCAATAAAATTGGTCATTAATTATTAATCTTTATTATGAGTCCATAATAAATTTGGGCTTGCATGTTTAATTCAAAATAAGAATTGTGAAATTATATTCTTATTGTTTGAATTAATTAAATGGATTAAACTATCCATTAATAAAATAGAGGCCCACTAATTATAGAGTGGTCTTTAAACTCTGACCCAAGCCCACGAAGCCCAAAGAAGACAAATGAAGGCCTATAAATAAGGTTCTAAAGTCTAAAAATCGGCGCCCAAGCTCATAAGCATAAGCACAAAAGGACAATTCACAAGCAAAGGACAAACGCTCTATTCATCAAGCACCTAAGGAATTGAAGGAATTCAAGCATCCAAGCACTCAAGCCCGAGCCTTGCCATTTCGCCTTCAATTCAACCGAATCATACTCAATTCGGGAATAAGCGTCAAGCCCTCGGATAAATCCCTCCCGAAGAATCAGAGGAATCATAGAGATTGTACCACTTTTACA
>JBBMKE010000001.1:23073552-23084308 GCA_037834125.1 Lippia alba | reverse complement strand
TATTAAATGCTGGAAGCTAACTCAGAACAGTTCTGCTGCATATTAAATTTGTCAGCATTCTTGCTTGCTGCACAGGGATAGGTCATTCACGAATACTCCACCATTAAGGATGTAATTTACCTAAACTTATGGGCTCTTTTTGCAAATATTTTTTTTGAAATTATGTCCCTTTTGAAAGTTTTATTTGGTCAAGGACAATTTGCACAGTTTCCTCCACTTATAATGCGTAATGGAAAATGATATTTTGGGGGAATTTTAATTTGAGGCTAGTTTGTCAAACCTTTATAACGACGAGAAATAGACTAATAAAATATTATATATTATATACTTGTTCATATTATTAGTAAAGCTCGATCGAATTGGACCTGATTTAGTTTTTTTTTTTTTTTGTTGATCCATGTATATTTTTATTTTTTAAACTAATTATTAGTTGCTATATATTTTGGGGGTTTCTTGACGATGGACAGGTCCAGGATGTTCTTCCGTAGCTTATGGTGCATCTGAGGAGATTGGTCCATTTCGGATCAACAAAACCTCGCACGGTTTGTTTCTTAACAAATTTTCATGGAACAAATTGGCCAACTTACTATTTTTGGAAACTCCGGCGGGTGTCGGATTCTCTTATAGCAACCGGTCCTCTGACCTCTTCGACACCGGCGATCGTCGCACCGGTAAGTAGGGCGAATATTAACCTTTTTATTACTCCTAAGTTTATGTGATTTGAATTGACATCTTATAGTTCATTTGATCTAATATGAGTTGATTTGAATATCGTCAGCTAAAGACTCCTTACAGTTTCTTGTTCGATGGTTGGAACGATTCCCACGTTACAAGAATCGCGAAGTTTATCTAACCGGAGAGAGTTATGCCGGTCATTATGTTCCGCAGTTGGCTCGGGAAATAGTGAACTACAATGCCAACACTAAGCACAAAATAAACCTCAAAGGCTTTATGGTAAGCTTGTTACTAAATACTCCATAACTGCAATAATTTTACTTAACTCCCATACCCCAAAAAGGTTGTCCCATACTCCCATTTTGATTTGATTGGTCAATTTGGCTATCTTTTTAATGCATTTAATGAATAAATATTTTAGTCAATTTTCAGTCCCCTTCCTATATTTAGGTCAATTAATCAAATAGGTAGGGGTCCGATCTAATTAATGAAATTTAGAAAATTTTAGTCAAGGTTTGGTTCATTTAAATAAAAGTTTATTTACACGAAATGTTACATATATAGACTATAGTAGATATACAATTTTTTTTATTTAATTTGTGGATTTCCAAATATAGTAATAGGTGGGATTACTGTGGATTGGGGGTTTTTGTCTGGGTTAATTTTGTGTTTGATAGAATGGATTACCTCCCTTTGACCCGGGAGGTTTAATCCTTGACCCGGACGAAACCGAACACTGTAGCAGGATTAGCTCAGATTTCTAATCCGTGGTGTGGGGGTCTGATTATTGAGGATTAACAATTTGTCACATATTTCGAGATTTATGTGTCCATATTTGCCCTCCCTTCCCCACAAAAGACAAATAAAACTAAGGGTATAATAGTCAATATAGGGAGGCAACCCTATCTAATATGTGCTATCAAACCTAAAATTAAAAAGGATTGAGTTGGCGCAAATGAATAATCTGTCATATCAAACAACAAATTAAGTTGACACCATAACACTTAATTTTCCCTAATCTGAGGGATGTAGATTAACTCGAACAAAATAATCTTTGCTATCAAACGCCTCCTAGATATACAAGTTGGTTTATTGAGTGTGACAGAATTATAGAACGAATGAGGGGAGGGAGCGAGGATAGCTAGACGGCCATCTTCAAAGTTGTATGTTTTCCTAAGTTTCTAAATATAAAATTTCATTTAATATAACATTCATAAAATCAAAACTATTACGCAAAGGTCGACCAAAACCACCCTCATGTTATTATAAATCTCAATTTCACACCTCTATTACGGTTTTAAAAGAAACTTCTGACTGCATCCCTACTGATCTAGTATGCTAGACTCTAGTAAAAAAACGTTAGCTAATATCATACCTCGAAACGAAAACCGTAGGTGGGGAACGCGGTGACGGACAACCACTACGACAACCTCGGCACGGTGAACTACTGGTGGAGCCACGCCATGATCTCCGATAAGACCTACCACCAGCTCATGAGCACCTGCGATTTCCAGCGACAAAAAGAATCCAACCAGTGCGAGTCCCTCTATTACTACGCCATGGATCAAGAATTCGGCAACATCGATCAATACAACATCTACGCGCCGCCCTGTAACAACTCCGATGGCAGTGCCGCGACCACGCGCCACCATATGCGCCTCCCACACCGACCCCACTCCGTATGTCGTTTTAATCTGAATTATTAAAAAATGAATTAATATATTTTTTTTTACGTAATTTCGATTGTTTTTGTTATAATTCAGAGTCTTGGAGCCCTGTCGGGGTACGATCCATGCACGGAGAAATATGCTGAGGTTTACTATAATAGGCGTGACGTGCAGGAAGCCCTCCATGCCAATGTATCGGGACATATAAAGTATAAATGGACTGCTTGCAGGTAATTATAATTATTTTTTGTATTAATAAAGAATTTAAATTATATAATTTTTTTGTTTATTTAGTTTAATTTCCTGATTGGCCTATAATTTGTTATGATTTATTCTTATTATATGATGTGTATGTCTTGCAGTGAGACTTTGAACCGGAATTGGAACGACACAGATAGCTCAATTCTTCCCATTTATAGAGAACTAATTGCTGCTGGATTGAGAATTTGGGTCTTTAGGTAAATATGCCAGAAATTCGTGGATTATTATTTTCGAAAATCATAGATATATACTACCCTGAGCTTACAAGCAATTACAAAACAATTCATCTATCATATATTATTAAGAACACTAAGTCAACTTTAGAGCAAAAACGATCATGTTAGAAATTGCAATACTACAATAACACTTCTACTCGAACAATGTATTTTTTCATTAAAATGATAGTAAACTATCTAAACTTCGGGATGTCATGCGTAATTTGCCATTATTATTATTATTATTTTGTTAATTTTATGGTAATATTTATACAATTTTGCAGTGGAGATGTGGACGCAGTTGTACCCGTGACAGCAACAAGATATTCTTTGGCCCAACTTAAATTAGACACCACCATACCCTGGTACCCTTGGTATGCCAACAAACAGGTTAGTCATATCCATCATAAATTTAATGTAATTTAATTTAATTTTCCATCATAAATTTAATTTAATTTAATTTAATTTTCCATAAGTATATAATTAAATTATGAAAATGAGATTTAAATGTGTAGGTTGGAGGATGGACAGAGGTGTATAAAGGGCTAACATTTGCCACAGTGAGAGGGGCAGGTCACGAAGTGCCTATGTTCAAGCCAAGGGCTGCATTCCAATTATTCAGATCATTTTTGCAAGGAAAGCCCCTTCCTAAATCATGATTAAATTTTTAATCATTTTCCCTAAGTTTTTTGTATTTTAATTTTTTGTCATCTTTCTAAGTTGTGAAGTTTAATTGTGTTGGTGTTATACATTTGCCTGAGTTGGCTTGGTGATTTGATCATCTGCAGCAATAGTGATGGTCAATGGAGTTAAGTTGAAAAGATCATTATTTGTGTTGAACTTCTAAATTAAAATATTTTATTAGTGTTTGATTTGAGCATATTTTTGTGTTGTTTTTGTGTATTTTTGTTTGTTTATTAAGATATGTACCGTTGGCTATAATGATCAGATTTATCGATTTAACTCTATGCACTATAGTTCTTGAATTCGATGTTAAAGCTCTCTGTCTTGAATATATTGTGCATTATCATTGATTACAAACATGCGTGAGGCTTAGGGATATGAATATAAAAGAATCCTAGCTAACAATCAACATATGTATTGATATGCAACCGAAATTCCTATTATAATCACATCGGGTAAAATTCTATTCTATTTCGAGTCAATTGATCAAATTTTAACAGATCAAAATGATTAGTATATTGCATTTGTTTTTTTATTAATCAATTTCTTATATGATAGATACGGTAACCATAAATCATCAATTTCTTTTTATGGTGTTTTAGTTGAATTAAATTTCACTTTTCAGTCAAAATAACAAAGCAGTACCTAGTGGAAATACTTCATTCTTGCATTAAAAAGTCCAAAGTTCATATATAGATATTTTCAAAATGTTGGATATTTGTTTTCTTTAATGGGATGCAATGATTTTGGACAGAAAGCCTACAAAAAGACGTACAAACTCCAAATGTATATCGAAAAATTGGTCAAATTTTGAATCGAGAAATGACTAGGCAAGATAGTCATCTGTTGACTTTCAACATTCTCAGGTCAAATTGTTCGAGGACTTTTTTTATAATTACACAAATATGGTCAAATTATGCATGCATGTCTCCCATTCTAAAAACTAAATTATTAAGTCATGAGTCTCATGACTCATATTAATTTAGACATAATTCAAATTAATTAATAGTTAGTTATGCACGTAGAGTTTATTCTTATTTTCCCAAAAAAATAATAAATTTGGTAAAGGAATAAAACTATAGCCTAAAATTTGGACAAATTAATTAGGGGCCACTATTGATTTTTTTTTTTAAAAATCAATAATCTTGGTATTTAACTATTAAGCAGCTGGCCAAATTCGACTTCATATATGATATAAACCGCATGTTCACATTTGATTGATACATATATGATTGAGAAATAATGAGTCATTACCACACACAAACTTCATTAATTAAACAAGTTGTCCAAATAGCTAATTGGTTAATATTTAACTCGAAAATAAGGGAAGAAACATTTTATATTTTATGTAGAAAATTCAAAAAAAATTGAATCAATTGAATAATAAATTCATATAATTAATTGAAATCGGTGGTATTCGGTGTGAGCTAAAATTAATCTATTGATTAATAAACCTGAGCCGGAATAATCAGCAACTTATTTTTGAGGCGTTATCTGAAGCAAATTTTATTGAAAATTGAATAATCAAAGCTTTGAATTCCTGTAGAAACAGGCTCTAGTTTTTAAGTTGTACAAGTAATAAAGGAAATGAAAATCATCATGCCACGAAATATTAGGAAATTATCTGGACTTTTTCGTTATTTGGAAGTAATAAAGTATCCAAACATTTCCATAGCTGCATTACACTTTATATGCATTCCGATTGTTATTAAAATGCAAATATGTTCAAAGTTTTATAAATATTTTTATTTTGGCACTAGCAAGATTTAAAAAAGAAAGAAAAATAAATTTAACTTTGTATCACTATTATTTAAAAGAAAGGAGACAGAAGATTACAAAGAATTCGAATCCCCAAACAAGATTACAAAATGTAACTTTGTATAACATGCTAAAACGTTCTTTCCAACTTATTTTAAAAAGCTGAACTGTTTTTTATTTATATTTTAACTCTTTTTCTTCCACAACTCACAATCTATAATAACTTTTGTTTTGTAATTTTAACTTTTATTTTCATTTTTCCAAAAACAGAAACTTTGCAAACTCGCTCAAAACAAATCTAAAAATAAACTCTAAGCAAACACTCGAACACTAAATCCAGAAAAAGTTGTAATAAAACAAATTTCCTATATCCCTACATCATAATTTCATAATATATATGAAGAATTAGCCCTATATAATATCCATATTCATTCAATATACATGTGGAAACTAATACTCAACTCAAATCTCAAAGTAGAAAATTTTCCCACATCAATGCATCAATTCAAATGAATACAGTATAATATTCTTCTCCATACGTATGGGCAAAAAGCTGAAAAAAGTCCACATACGAAGTATTAGGATAATATGGGGTTAGTAACCGCACGTTCCGGACAGAGACCATGTTTCATGTATAGTTATAACATACGGATACAAATAAAATACGATATAAATATAATAATATAAATTTTTTATATTAAAAATATTGAATACGGTGTTAAACACGAACGAAAACGATAAAATAATAGTATTAGAAATGTTGGTAGTTACGGTAATTCTTGCAAATCTCTCTGTAAAGTGTAAACCACCGTCTTTATCTTTTCCCCGAGGAGATAGCACAGTTGCCAAGAATTGAATTGACTGTTTTTCTCAAGCCTTAAAAATATTATGATTTGTTTTTCCACGGAGACTGTCTGTTAGCAGTCAAAATTCAAGAAAGCCAAGAAGCTGCACAAGCCACGACGCACGCATTCTGAGCTACCTACTTAAACCAACAAAGATTTGGGCTTTCTCTCCGTTGCTTCTCAGATTCAATCACAGCGCTTTAGTCCCTCTTTCACCTTCCAAGGTCATTAATCATTGTCAATCGAGAAAGGGTTAGTCTTTAATTAACTCTCTCTGTGTAAGATTCTGCCAAGACTGCATCTTTTGGTTGTCTGTACTGTTTTCCTGTTGTAACATCGAGGGTTTGTGGGAATCTTGATTGTCTGTCGCTATTTGTGCGATCTGTGAAGGGGGTTTGTTTGTTTGTTTGAATTTTCTGGATATTTTGGGGTTGTTGTTTCTTGGGCTGAATTTGGGGATACCAGAAAGATTGGTGGTGGTGGTGAGATTTTTGGAAAAATAGGGGGGTTATATTGTATATGGTTATGGGGGATTGCAGCATAGCTACGCCATCTGGGATGGAAGCAGCGGAAGAAGAATTGATTGCTGCAGCTTATTGTATTATGCGGGCATTGGAATCGAAGAAGCGGCTTACAGATGAAGCCAGGAAAATCCTGGAAAATCTTGGCTCACAATTGATCAACTTGAGTACCGTCACCGAAACCAGGGATGAATCCCCTCAAGAAGAAGAGGGATTCAATGAGATTGAGCAGCAGCTGGATAGGATTCAGGATAAGATCACGGGTTGGGAGAAGGACAGTTCGATGATTTGGGATTACGGCCCTGAAGAGGCTTATGATTACTTGAAAGCCGTGGATGAAGCCCGGAAGTTGACCGAGATCCTGGAGAGTCAAAGCCTGAATGGCAATGGTGATGAAGCGAACACAGCATTGCTGCGTCGGGCCCATGATGTTCTTCAGACGGCAATGGCTAGGCTTGAGGAGGAGTTCAGGCACTTGCTTGTCCAAAACAGGCAGCCCTTTGAGCCAGAGCACATGTCGTTTCGTTCTAGCGAGGATGATATCATGGAGGCTGGTTCGGTGATTTCGTCGGGGGACGATTCGGTTGAGGATGTGAGCCAGAGGGAGAGCATGGGGCGGGCCCCGGAAGACTACATCGTTGAATTGGTGCGTCAGGATGTGATTTCTGACCTAAAAAGCATAGCCCATGTGATGTTTGATTCGAATTACGGTCGGGAGTGTTCCCAAGTGTTTGTTAGTGTCCAGAGAGATGCTTTGGATGATTCCCTGTTCGTTCTTGAAGTCGAGAAGCTGAGCATTGAGGAAGTCTTGAAAATGGAGTGGAATGTGTTGAACTCCAAAATAAGGAGATGGATGCGGGCCATGAAGATTTTCGTTCGTGTCTACCTTGCTAGTGAGAAGATCTTGACTGATCAGATATTCGGGGAGCTCGATTCGTTGGCCACCGTTTGTTTTGCTGAGTCCTCAAAAGCTGCAATGCTGCAGCTTTTGAACTTCTGTGAAGCTATAGCTATCGGGCCTCACCAGCCCGAAAAGTTGATTCGGATTCTTGACATGTATGAGGTTCTAGAAGGTGTCATGCCAGATATTGTGGCTTTATACTCTGATGATGAGTCGGGCTCGTGCATCAGTTACGAGTGTCAGGATATTCTGAAGAGGTTGGGGGATTGTGCTAGGGCGACTTTTCTTGAATTCGAGAACTTGGTCTCCTCCAACGTTTCGACGAACCCTTTTGCAGGGGGCGGGGTTCACCCCCTCACTAGATATGTCATGAACTACATTAAGGCTCTGATGGACTACAGCAAAACCCTGGATGAGGTCTTGAAGGACCCAGACGAACATGAAGATGATTATAATGATAATAATAATTCCGCTTCGACTTCACCAGACGCGAGTCCTCATAGCCAAGACGAGCAATGTTGTGGAAATTCATCAAATTCTCCAATGGCCACTCATTTCCGGTCCCTAATCTCGATTCTTGAATCCAACCTTGATGACAAATCGAGGCTATACAAAGATGAGTCCCTTCAATACCTCTTCTTGATGAACAACATCCACTACATGGCCGAAAAGGTGAAGAACTCCGAGCTGAGAAACGTGTTGGGGGATGATTGGATTAGGAAACACAACTGGAAATTCCAGCAGCACGCGATGAATTACGAACGCGCCACTTGGAGCTCCATTCTTGGGTTGTTGAAGGACGAGGGCTTACAACATCCGGGCTCCAATTCGGTATCGAAAACCATATTGAAGGAGAGGTTGCAGAGCTTCTACAGTGCATTTGAAGAGGTTTATAAGAGCCAAACTTCGTGGTTGGTTCCGGATATCCAGCTTAGAGACGATCTCAGAATCTCGACCTCGCTTAAGGTGATTCAAGCTTACAGGACCTTTGTTGGAAGACATATCAACCATGTTAGTGAGAAGCACATAAAGTATTCAGCTGATGATTTGGAAGATTTTCTTTTAGATCTTTTTGAAGGATCACAGAAATCATTGCATGGAGGACACAAGAAATGAGGTTGAATGTTGTGCTGGTATTGCAATTGGATTCTGAGGAACTCATACCTTAGATTGTTAATTTTTTGGGGGGATTTTATTAATCTTTGTATTGTAATTTGTAAGAATTAACATATTTTTGTGTTTGTATTTGTATCATGTGTGATGATAATAGAAGAGTTTTGAGTTGAGATTTGCAGAAACTTTGTTTTTGCTGAAGTGTCATCTCTCACTTGTACATTTCCTTGGAATGTTGATTCAGGTTTAGTTAGACGTGCATGAAAGTGAACGCCACCTAATAGTTCTAAAATTACAGAAGCACCCCTTGTGCTTTAAAAAGTTGTAGGAAAGAATAAACATGGGAGAGGGAAATTAATTGTAATAATACATCTTTTCAAACCCCACACGGTTTGCAAACTTCTTCATTCAACATTATTTATTATTTTTGCCAAGAAACCGTGGACTCACTTAGACAAGTCTACGATGATCATTGATCATACTTTTCTGCATGTGTCTTGCTCTGATTCTCAACAGAAAGCAAACAGAACCATGAATCTGAATCCAGTTTCAATTGCTTTTCAATTTCTGTGCTTCACTTTTGCAGTGGCAGCAGGCAGCAGTGCTCCAAGTCACATTACAGGGGACATTTCAATTAACTGCGGTTTGAGGGGCACTTCTTCAGCTCTTAATGGCAGAAAATGGCTGGGAGACATGCAGCACAATTTATCTTCGATGCTACAAATAAAGGGCTCATCAACCGCCTCATCCGTCGTCGACCGTAAGTTGAAATCTGTCAATCTGGTTCCCCACAGAACTGCACGACTCTCTCGGAGCCAATTCTCGTATGCATTTCAGCTGAATCCAGGTCAGAAGATCATCCGCCTTCACTTTAATCCCTCTCAATACAAAGGCTTCAAAGGGTTGAAGGACTTGCTAAACGTTGAAGCCGTTGCTTTTACCTTGCTCAGTAACTTCAGTGCTTCACTTACTGCTGATGCTCTTGGTGTGACTTCTTTTACAAAAGAGTTCTGTTTAAATATACTAGAAAACCAACGGCTCAGTATTACTTTCTTTCCTGCAACTAGTCAATCATATGCTTTCATAAATGGTATCGAGGTTATCTCGGTCCCTGCCAGTTTTTCTTACTTTCACGGCCGAGATATTGGAGTACAAGTGGTTGGCCAGATGTCTCCAGTCTATGTTGATCACAGCACAGCACTTGAGATAGTCCACAGAGCAACTATTAAGCGGAGTTCTACTCCATCCACCGGAGATTCTGACGACATGTTTCCTACATGGGCAGTGCGAGAAGGAAACAAGATTAATAAAAGCACCTGGAGAGTACCTGTGGATGTGGGATTTAGGTACTTGATCAGGATTTATTTCTCAGAGATTGGAATCAAGATTTTGGGGACTGCTGATGTGATGTTTGAAATAGTCATTAATGAAATGGTTGCTCAGACTAATATAGACATAGTGAAAGAAAGGAGTGGCGATGACAATCCCCGGTATAGCGACTACATGGTGATGATGAGAGGACAACGAAATGAGGGTAAGCGTGATATCTTGATTTCTGTCCAGTCATATGATGAAACAGTAGATGGAAAAGGTCTCTTTGCTGGGTTTCAAATACTAAAGCTGAGCAATCCTGATAATAGTCTTGCCGGCGCCAATCCCCGGCCTTCGGCGCAGACTACAGAATCCTACACAATCCAAACTTTACTCTCTAATATTGGTCTTAGAAATGTCATTGCAACTGTTGCAGTGGTTGTAGCTTCTCTTATAAATGTCGCTGTTTATATGCTGCGGGAAATATGGGAAACTAATCGTATTGAGGAGAAAAACAAACCATCAGCCAGGGCTGATCGAGTCTGTCGCCGGTTTTCACTAGCTGAGATGGAGTTAGCCACTAGGAATTTCAGTGAAGCACTTGTAATTGGACGAGGTGGATTTGGTAAAGTGTACGAAGGCCTCATTGATAACGGGCAAGAGACTGTAGCTATAAAGAGGCAAAAGTTCACCTCTAATCAAGGGACACATGAGTTCTTGACAGAGATTGAAATGCTTTCTGAGCTCCGACATGTTAACCTTGTTTCTTTAATCGGTTATTGCAATGATCATGGAGAAATGATTC
>JBBMKE010000001.1:23003068-23015997 GCA_037834125.1 Lippia alba | reverse complement strand
ATTGCAATCATGATAAGTCAGGAGCGGGATGTACGATTTTCACTATTTGCTACAGTAATTCCGCTTTTGGTAAAAGCGGAATCACTATTTGCACAGTGATTCTGCTTTTCTCAAAACCAGAAAACCCCAAAGTTGCAATACACCAAAAAAATACACCAAAATACAATATACTAAAAAAAAGGTACCAAAATTAGAAAAAAACCTTAAAATTACCCTTTACTAAACCAAAGTTTTCCTTTTCTTTTGTCCTTAGATTTCGTCCATACTTTATATATTGTGGTTCACTCAAGTGGTTAGAGGGGACAATTTTTTTTATTAGCAGTGTTAATTGGACTATCTAATTTTTTTATATTTTTTAATTTTTTTTTCTCACCTCACTCTAACTTCTTTTTTTCTATTATATTTTTTTATTATTTTAAATTATAATAATTTTTTAATTACATTTATACAAAGTATGCACGATTACTAGTTAAATATTGATTCAGAGTGGTGTCTAAAATTATTTCTACGTGTACATAACTTTTAGTTTCAAAATTGTGTTATGGTTTTTATATAAATCTACTTATTGAATATGTATATTCAAGATTTTGTTATGAATATTTTGATCACTTCTTCTGGATAATAGATAATCGATCATTATTCATTATACCAACCATATTTATGAACATAAATATTATAATTCAAATAGAATTCCAATTAAAAATCAAGCCCAAATATAGCCCTAAATAAAATGGTAGAGTGGTAGGCTGACTTTTTAGCAATTTCATGAAGCATTAGATTGAGGGCCCTTGGACGAATATTCAGACTGTTGGCCCAATTAGACCCGATTTGGCGATATCACTACCGAATCTGGCTTTTACGTAGTACTAGTATACAACCTCCACCGCCAATGATGTATCTTAAAGTTCGCGATTGTACTAACTTAACATCTTGTATCGTTTTCAAACTTTTGGAGATACAATTACCATTTTCTTTAGTTTCTCAGAGTGTCTCCCATTAAAAATTAATGTACTAATTTTTTACACTCATAAAGTTGAAATTTGAAATCTTATTTAAGTGAAATTTTTTTTTATTTGAGTTTTGACTGCCTTCAATTATCATTAATGGAAAGAGATTTACATTATGTTTCGAAAATAAGAAAGATTTTTCAAAATTAGTATGTCAGTACTTGTGAATATTTGCATAAATTATCAGTACTTGAGAATATCACCAAATGTGAGGGATGAACTAATATTAATTTCTCAAAAGGAATAGTTTTTCAAACAATTCAAATTTTAAGGACTGAAATTGGATTTACCTCTCGAACATACAAATATCAATATGTTTAAACGTGACTATCTTTTGTTTGATGTTCGCATAATTATTCTCATAAATAGAACATCCACCGAGAGTGCTACAATCGGCAGGAAGAGAAACGTGTAATTTTAGTGCCTGTACATACCCACTATATATGCATTATGCACAACCGAAAGTATTGATATCTCTTGGACGACCTTTACTTCTACAATAGTGATCTGAAATTACCTATTAAAAAATCTTATTGCAATGATGATCCAATTTACTAGAAGTTCAACGCCCACTAATTTGATATAATATATACTATATAGGCCAAATGTCTATATAAAATTCTAATGTTGGAGTTCCACGTATCCACCTAGCTATAATTTATGTCCTTTTTGTTAGTTTTATTAAAAATTGAATATGAACTGACTAGCACAAATGTTTATACATGATATTGTGTCGTGTCTGATATCGTGCACGTATTCCTGGATTTCTTGTCTGTGCATCGCCAAGACTAATATAATAATCTGGAAAGAAAGCATAAATGCGACTGACTGCATTTCCATTCTTATAAGTCATAACAGAAGGAACAAAAAGGAAAATCAAACCTCATTTACACACACATCACACACTAAATAAGAATACAAGAATAGGTAAGAAGTGTTCGAGTTAGCAGGTCAGGGATGAAGACAGTTTGCGTAACAGGAGCATCAGGTTACATTGCCTCATGGCTTGTCAAGTTCTTGCTCCAACGTGGTTACACCGTCAAAGCTTCCGTTCGCGATACCAGTTCGGTTCCTATAATCCCTTTACTTCATCATATGTATATATATACTCTTTTTGAGCCATGGTGTTCTGTTCTTGTGATCTTGTCAGATTACTAGTTCCCTGTTTAATGTTAAGCAACCAAAATCTTGGATCATTTCTTCTGCGGAATAAGTTTCTTTTATGAAGTAACATGATCTGCCTCTTGAGCATTTGAATTTGATATTAATTCGTGATTTTGTTTGCCGGTGACGGTGAGTGTTTGAGATATTTAATATTTAATTAGTGGTTCGCCTCGATGAGGTTGTCATTCAATATGGGCACCGTCACCTATTTTGCGAAAGAAAGAAAATTTCGCGTGCAAGACCAGAAAATTCGAAGTCGGTCAGCATGTGAGGGGGAGCGGTAGATATTTAAATATTTAATGTTTCTCCTCTTGGAAGAGGTTGTTTTAAACAACCATGTTTTTACAGGTGTTAGGTGAAATGAAAAAAAAAATTTGTGTTGCAAAAATTAACAAACAAAACTCTGTGTTTTAAAAAATTTGCAAGTCGAATCCTGAAAATTTCTAGTGTTGGTAGAACATTAATTTTCTCTATTTAGTGGATGCGAAACAACTAATTTACCCTTTTATATTAAGATATACATTATCTCAAATCTCTCTATATTGTTCAATATTTTTTTATATGCACCGAAACCCGGTACAAAATAAAAATTGCATGAAGAACCGGATAAATAAATATAAAAAATGGTATATAGAGATATGTGAGATGATCTATATTAGAATATAAAATGTTAAATTAGTTATTATGCATCCAATAAATAGGAAAAATTAGTATTCTACCACTACCAAAAATTTTCAGGATTGAAAGACTTCTTGTTTTTTATTCTTGTTGGCGAGTTCTGGCTTGACAGACCAGGATGCTGGAGACGGTGTTGGTACTACCTAAACCTGTGCTTTCCTTCTTGCTTGACCCGTCCAACGCGAATTTGTTCGTTGTGCAAGCCTTTTTCTTACCATTTTCAGGTTGTTTTGATGATTCGGTATGCAAATATTTTGAAAACCCTCCCAGAATTTTGTTTTTTTTTTTGTTTTTCAATTTCACTTAATACAGGGTTATAGAGTAAATAACTCTGTAAAACAGTGAACATCTGTAATTTTGAACAATTTTCAGATGTCTCTGAATAAAAACAGTGTTTGGATGTACCTAACTATCACAATAAATTGATACTGAACTCTGAAAAAATATCTGTGATGCAAATTCGGTTTGATTCGTCAAATCTATGTAGTGTAGAAAATATGGTCGTTGAGGACAAGTTTCAAGACAGCAACACAAAATTGTCTAGAATAGAATGACCTCCTTTACCTGAAGAAGAATGTTGATTGAAAACCATGGAACTTGCAGGTGATCCCAAGAAGACGGAGCACTTAATGGCACTCGAGGGAGCAAAGGAGAGGCTTCATTTGATGAATGCACATCTACTCGAAGACGGGGCATTTGATGCTATAGTTGATGGCTGTGACGGTGTTTTTCACACCGCGTCTCCTTTCCATGAGCCCGGCAGTGATCCACAGGTTAGCTTGTGTTCACTTTCCATTTTCCGACAAGTTCTGTCCTAATATTACACTTCTCTCGTAGTAATAACAGCGAAAAGATTAATAAAAAGGATGTGTTTTCTGTCTTTACACACTTTACACTAAGTTTGGATAGCATTGCTGACATAAATCGTCTCTCTTTGCCAGGGAGAATTGGTTGATCCAGCAGTAAAAGGGACTCTGAATGTTCTTGGATCATGTGCAAAAACGCCGTCTGTTAAAAGGGTTGTGTTGACATCTTCTGTTGCTTCAGTTAATTTTAATGGAAGGATTCTGTCTCCTGAAGTGATAGTTGACGAGACGTGGTGGTCCGATGCAGATCTTTGCAGACAAAATCAGGTTTGTGTGTGTGGGTTCTATACTGATCAATAATTTTACTTACAAATGAGGTTTTACATTATTACACAAAGTCCCCTTAAGGTTTAGAAATTTACACAAACTTCCCCTATCGAAGAATTTACATTACATCTCCGTTGATAATTTTGAAGATATGATCTCTAGATATTTTTATGAATACCCAGATTTTGCCTTTACATTCATTGATCCATATTTGATTTTAAATTTATGACTGCAAGTCTGCAATAGCATGCATTATGCCAACCTCTAGGTATGTTTCTATGATAGGGAAGTTTTTGTAATACTTCAAACCTTATGTCAAATTTGTGTAATCAGACCAAACCTCAGGGTCAGTGTAATTATCTCAATACTAGAGTGAGTAACCATGGAATGTTTGCGACAGCAATGGTACGTGCTTTCAAAGACATTGGCCGAAGATGCAGCCTGGAAATTTGCTAAGGAGAAAGGCATCGACTTGATCGTAATAAACCCTGCTCTCGTTATCGGTCCACTTTTGCAGCCCACGCTCAACACTAGCTGCTCTGTAATATTGAAACTCTTTGACGGTAAGCCACTTACTCTGATTTACAAAGAAGATCTAATCTCTTATGATCAATTTCTGCACTCAGTTCCGTGAAAATACAGGTGCAGAGCCATACATGAATGCAAGCTACGGAATTGTGAACGTGAAAGATGTTGCTGTTTCACATATACTGGCTTTCGAGAAACCTGAGGCTAATGGAAGATACATTATAGCTGAGTGCGTCACTCATTTCTTGGACCTCATCAATGTGTTGCGTGATACGTACCCCAATTTCGCATTTCCAGAGAAGTAAGTTTTCACTTAACTGAAATTTGATCTTGTATATATTTATTATTGATTGTTGACAGAAACTCTTTTGCAGGTGTGCGAGTCATCCGTTAGCACCGAAATACCAATTCTCCAGAGAAAGAGCAGAAAGCTTAGGTCTTGAATTCACTCCTCTGAAGGAAAGCCTAAAGGAAACTGTTGAAAGCTTGATTCAAAAGAACTTCTTGCAAGCCCCACCATCTATTTGATTTCCCCGGATACGTTGGTGGTGTATCTCTATTGTAATCGTCGTGCGCCGCATGTGTATTAAATACGAAACTACTTACCACCTTATAGCTATGTTCAGACTATCTTGACTTCATTCGTTAGCTTTTGAGATAAATTACACGAACATCAGACATACATATTACTTAATAATATAGTTATATTCTTACATTACCTTTTATGCTTGAGGCCTGACCCCCCGATTGTGTCCCATGACCGTTCGGGCATGAGCGCTCAGTTGTGCGGAAGGTTGATCCTCGATTATTCGGGCACGAGCGTACCCAAAGATTAAACCATATGACCTAATACACAGTACTCCCAATATACCGTACGGGTACGGGTACACAATACGCTAGTGTGCTAAAATATTGGTACGTTTATAATGATTAATTGATACTCTTATTCTATAAATACACCATAAATCAAATATATATATGGAAATTATATGATGAAATATATATTGTTTACTAATTCTTGTATTAACTATTTTTCTTGAAGTAATGTAACTATATTAATCAACAATAAAGACTTTAGAAATTTGATTAAATTATTTGTAAAAGCAATCCTAACTGATAATAACAAACCAAAAACATATATTTCTCTTTAAAAATCACTATAGTTTAATTTGATGGATTAAAAGTCGATAGGTCTAATTTGAAGTACCAATTCGAGTACTATAGATAATTTATATGCAAAAGTATTGAAAATTCATAAGCAATTCAAGGAGGAAGGAGAGTATTAGTAACTATGTCATGATGATTTATTTTCTGTAATTATCACTTTATAATAAAAAAATTGGTCAAAGAGGTAAGCATTCTCGTAGGGCGAAATGTGGATGTGATTTGTTGAAGGCTGTCATAATTAGTACATACCTGCTAAAACATCTCGTCTGAAAACTTCTATAAATATGGCATCTCCACACACTACCATAGCTAATTCCTCTCTCTCTCTCTGAAACAAACATAATAGTGAAATACACACACAGATACTGCTGCAGATAGCTGAAGAAATAAAAATGGCTGGAAAAACGGTGTGCGTGACGGGAGGATCTGGCTACATAGCTTCGTGGCTTATCAAAGAGTTGCTTCAGCGTGGTTACACTGTCAAAGCTTCTGTACGTTTTCCTGGTCTGTGGTATATCCTTCTTCCCCCTTTCCTCTCCATTTCTCGTTTTGCAATGCTACATGGATTGTTCAGATTTTTTTTGTTTTTCTGGCTGAGTTTCTGTTTAATTTTAACTTTCTATTCGAAGCTGATCATGAACAGGGGTTTTCAATGAATTGCAATGGATGTAATCGTAGTGTTGATCTAATGGGAAGATATATGATCTGAAACTTGATGCGAAATTTGAATTAGCTGTAAAAAATTAGGTTAATTTTGGTAAATTTAGAGGTTTCATGAGATTGGTGATTGATGTTTTGGTGAAAATCTCTGTGGTTGATTGAAGATGTGAAATAATGTACAGATGATCCGAAGAAGACACGGCATTTGTTTTCACTTGATGGAGCGAAGGAGAGACTCAAATTGTTCAAAGCAGATCTACTCGAAGAAGGCTCCTTCGATGCTAATATTGAAGGCTGTGATGGTGTTTTCCACACAGCCTCTCCATTTTTCACTGAAACCACTAATCCACAGGTTCTGTTCTTCACCCTGATTTCTCTTTGTTTCTTTCTTTGTGGTTCTTTTCATTAGGGCTAAAATTGTTGTTGCTATTGTCTGTATTTCGGCCTCTGTTTCTCTTAACTTATGAATATGTTACTGATTTGATCTTTGGCTTTCCATCTTAGTCAGAATTGATCGATCCTGCAGTGAAGGGGACACTCAACGTTCTTGGATCATGTGCAAAGGCCCTATCAGTTAGAAGAGTTATTTTGACATCTTCGGAAGCTGCAATTGCCTTCAATCGCACTCCTCGAACATCTGAAGCAGTAATCGACGAGACATGGTGGGCAGATCCTGATTATTGCAAGGAAAATCAGGTCAGTTTAGTTCTGCATTAATACCCTCAGAAAATAGAAACAATAAAGAAATATATGCAACTTCAAACTATCTAAAATTTCACCACAAGCAGCTGTGGTACGTGCTCTCAAAGAGACTGGCTGAAGGGGCTGCCTGGGATTTCGCGAAAGAGAAAGGCCTTGATCTTGTTACTATTAACCCATGTTGTGTAATCGGTCCAATGCTACAGCCAACACTCAATACAAGCTGTGCTTCCATTCTGCAGTTGATAAATGGTTAATTTGTTAGTTTTTTTCGGTCCTCTTCTTTGTTTTCCTTTTATTGCTGATGAGCAGGGGAGGTATATGATAGATGCTGAAACTTTCTTGCAGGTTCGGAGAACTACCCAAACACCTCGTACGGATGGGTACATGTCAAAGATGTCGTGGAGGCACATGTTTTGGCATACGAGAAACCTGAGGCGAATGGAAGATATTATATAGTAGAAAGAGCCGCACACCCCGTAGATCTCATTAACTTGCTCCGGGAACTATACCCCGACCTGAAATTGCCTCAAAAGTAAGTCCTCACCATTATTATTTATATACGTGACGTGGCTTACTTTGAAACATCTCGCCAGTCTTCACATGTAGGATCAAACTCCCGACTCATATTAAAAAAGAGAAATGGCTGAAGCAAGTAACATTTCAAGATTCACTAATTGTGGTGTGATTGTGAGTGCAGGTGTTTGGATGACAGGCCACTTGTGCCTTCATACAAGGTTAACACAGAAAAAGCAAAGAATTTAGGGGTTAAATTCACTTCACTGGAACAAGCCCTCAGGGATACTGTTGAAAGCTTGAAGGAGAAGGGCTTCTTCAAGGGCTGAAGCTATTTCTACAAATATTTACATACATTAATGTAAAAGTGTGATTGATTTCTTATATGTGAATTAACAGTGTTATTAAAATCCTTTTGTAATAAGATATTAATTCTAGAATCACATTAACACTTCCTATGGCTCTTTATGCATATATATTGCTATCTTTTAAGGTTGGTTGTGTAGACAAATAGTGTTACTAAAGTATCTTTTTGCTGGAACAGGAAACTAGTTAGGATTTTTTTTCATGCAAACAGGCTAACTATATGGTGTTAGGATTTTTTTTCCCTGGTTCCAACTGTGAATAGGGTACCCTTTTTAATATTGATATATATATATTTTTTTGAATAAAAAATTTAACAAGGCCCCGCCCTCATATATAACCGAGAAAATGATGTATACAGACAAAGCTTCGTAATCCAACCATCAAGTAGCATCTTATAACTGAAATGTCCTCTCCAAATATAACATAGCAAAAATAACACATGGGTCTTATTCATATACTAATCCCTAGTACACACCGAATGTTGGCTCCCTTAGAGAGCGCCCAGCAACCCGGGCTTTCGCATGGTACTTAAGGCAACGGTTGTTCGCACAATCACACTATTGTCGGAGGCTTCTTGAGGACCTTTAAGTTAGGGCTGCTGAAGGAGAAAAATCATGTTTTAATATTGATACTTTGATAGTATTAACATATAGGGTAGTCAGATGTAACTATTTCTAATAGATTAGGGCGATTTACATCTAATTGCTCTATATTTAGACCTAATTACAATGTAATCCATCAATTTTGTTTGGTTTATGCGATTTGTGTTTTTTTATTTTTTTTATTATTTTTTTGATTTTTTTAAAATTTTTAAATTTTTTTATTATTTATTATTTCTAATTTTTAAATTTTTAATTTTTATTTTTATTTTTGACTTGCAAAAAAGACTTAAAAATATTTTTTTCTCTCCCGCACCAAACCCTAACCCTATCCTGCATAGCCAATGCTATGGCCGCCTACCGCGGTGAACGACCCTCCGGCCAGACTTCCGGGAGGAGATTCGACGCAGCAAGATGGAACTAAGCGTTCTTACGCGGCTGCAACTAATACTGCTAAGCAACCAGTTATCCCATGCATGGGAAAGCTGCACGTTTTTAATAAGAATCCAGAAAGAAGATCGTTCGGCACGGTATCGGAGAGGAATGGCATACCACATATCCAGTTGACCGACTATGAAATTGATGAACTGTCTAAACCATTCAGATTCGCTGTGATAGGAAAATTTTCACACGGCTACCCCACGATGGAAAGATTACATGAATTGTTCATGGAATTAGAGCTTAAGGGAGAGTTTAAACTTGGAGTGATGAACGTCAAACATGTGCTTATTAGACTCAGTTGCGAAGAAGATTACTCGAAGGTATGGCTCCGGCGAATACTGAGTTTTGACAGATTCCCGATGCGTGTTCTCAAGTGGACGCCAACCTTTAACCCCAAAATTGAATCGTTAATCACGCCGGTTTGGATCAAGCTTCCTTTATTAAAAACACAAAATTTCAATCCGGAGATACTTCATGACATAGTTAGTCAAATTGGCGAGCCCTTGGGATATGATGATGGCACGTTTGATTGAAACCGTCCGGACTACGCCAGAGTGTGTGTTGAACTTGACTTGTTGAAGCCCTTAAAAATAAAAATCAGCATCGGCTTCAACGGTGGAACATTGATTCAACTGGTTGTTTATGAGAGACTTCCGGCGTACTGTTGCAAGTGTTCGAGGTTGGGTCATGATAAGACAGAATGCTACGATACAGTGGTTGCTGACACTCCGGAAGAGCAAAATGACCTTAGGCAGATCATACAGGAGAAGAGAGATCATAAAGCTAAGACCATCTCTAAATCACCACAAGAGGAACAACACAACAACCAAAAAGGTGAAAGCTCAGATAAGAACAAAGGCCGTGAATAAAACCAAACATATCCAAAAGCGAAATCTGGAAAGAAAAAACCCATACAAAAGAGCTGCCAAAAGAGGACGAGCTAAACACCACAATTCACCAAGTTGAACAGATTGAGAATCGCCTAGTTATCGAAAATGAGCAGAATGCAGAAAACGAAGATGAACGTGAAGGTGATTATCAGTCAGAGGAAAACGAAACGGAAGATGAGCATGACGAATCCGAAAATAAAGCAAAGAAGAGCGACAGGGAATAAGACCAAGGGGGAGGGAGTGAGCCAAAAATGGTTACTGAAACCCTGAATGAAGAGAATACTGATGACCTCAAAAAACTGGCTTTGCACAATCCTGTACACTCGGAAGGAGAGGATGAAGGTTTCACACCGGTAGTTCAGAAAAAGCGACGGGGACGACCCCCAAAGTCTACAACTATGGCCTCTAAAAGAACGACGACGTCATTGGCCAGCAATGACGGTTTATGATGATCCATCACGGCCTCATATGGAATATCAGAGGGATGGGCAAACCTGATCATTGTCGCACCCTTAAACAGCCCTGCAAAGAGAATAAGCTTCTTTTTCTTGCTATTTTAGAACCTTTCATTGATTTAGATAATATATTGATATGCCGTAAATTTAGTTTTGATAACGTTATTAAGAACTGCTCTAACCACATTTGGTTCTTCTTTTGCGAGGGGCTGGAGGTTGAAGTGATCAAGGATGATAGGCAATATCTTCATCTCCGTGTGGTTTTCAAATCAACGAAAAAAGAATGGCTGCTGACTATTGTGTACGCTCGATGTACCACTGTTGCTAGAAGAGACATTTGGGAGTTTTTTGGCTAGCAAGACCTTAGTGGATCACCTTGGCTTATTAGGGGAGACTTTATCATGTTTACCTCCATTGCTGAAACAAAAGATGCCTTGGATAACGACCTCTAATCTATGCGGGAATTCTGTGACTTCATTGAAGTTAGTGGTCTTATAGAACCGGCATTCAAAGACTCTCTGTACACTTGGACGAACAAAACGTGTATGGAAACGGTTAGACAAAATTTTAGTGAATGAAGGATGGTGTGAACTCTTCCCACAGACAAAGGTCAAACATCTTGTTAGAGGATCTTCTGATCATTGTCCGCTGCTAGTCCACATGAATGACCTTGTCCCAATACATCCTGTGTCTTTTAGATTCCAAGAGATGTGGGTGAGACATCATGATCTCGGACCAACGATAACTAACAATTGGAACCTTCCGGTTGAATCTCGTGGCCTCAGGAAATTATAGGATAAATTAAAATGGTTAAAGAACCATCTTAAGTGGTGGAACAAAAACGTTTTCGGTAATATTTTTGATAAAGTGAAAGAGGCGGAGAAGGCAGAGTTACAAGCAGAAAAAACTTTTGATGATAATCCGAATGACGCAAATCTGACAGATTGGAACAAAAAGATTGCAGAAAGGAAACGCATATTGGCGATGGAGGAAGACTTCTGGCGTAAAAAATCGGCTTGTAAGTGGATGGATTAAGGAGAGAGAAACACTAAATACTTCCACTCCCTGGTCAAAAAACGAAGATTTAGAGGAAGAATAAACATGATTAAGGAAGGTGAAAATAAACTAGAAGATCCAAACCTTATCAATGCTTTTGCTAGGAATTTCTTTCAGAACCTACTTACAGCGACGGACAGAACCCAGCCACAAAAATGATCCGCCACTGCACATACCCAAAGTTCTCATCAAAGATGACATCTCCATGTTGGATAAGATGCCTATGAAGTAGGAGATTCGCAATGCTGTTTGGAATAGAACTCGCTCAGCTCTGCAGGACCGGATGGATTCAACGCATTTTTCTATCAAACTTTCTGGGATATTATTGAAACGGATGTGGTGGAGGCGGTAACGGATTTCTTCAATGGAACAAAGCTGCCTATGGCCTTCACAGCGACTTCGGTCATTCTTATTCCCAAGATAGAGAATCCTATGCATTGGAGCGATTACAAGCCTATAAGCCTGTGCAACGTCTCGAACAATATCATCACGAAAATTCTTAACACTAGGCTTGCAAAAGTGCCCCCTAAGCTCATTTTGGAGAATCAAAGTGGGTTCGTTCATATCCTCCTTGCACAAGAAATGGCCCACACATTGGATAATAAGAGTCAAACCAAGAATGTCATCATTAAATTAGATATGGAGAAAGCCTACGATAGAATCGATTGGGATTTCTTATGCCGAATGCTTTCGGCCAAAGGATTTTCTCAGAATTGGATAAACTAGATCCATAAATGCATCTCGGGATGTTTTTTCATTGCCTCTGATTATCTTGCCATCATTCTAAATAAATACATGGATGAGCAGCCTCGTGCCAGATTCAAAACTTTTACAGCCATGCACGTGTCTCATCTAGCCTACGCTGAAGACACGATTATTTTCACTAATAGCAAACAACTTTCGCTCCAGGGAGTTAATCTTGTTCTTTCTTATTATGGTAACATTTCTGGTCAAAAGATTAATGCTAACAAAAGTTTTTTTGTGGTAGTTAATAACAACAACGAAGCTGCTTCGGAAGTGAAAGGTGTACTTGGCTTTAAATAAGAAAAACTACGTTTGATATACTTGGGAGCACCTATATACCGAGGTAGGAAAAAAGCAGCCCTGTATGATGAATTGAATGGAAGGATCAAAAATCGTATAAATGGGTGGGGATGTGCCTTTCTTTCATATGGAGGGCGACTCCAACTTATTAAATCAGTCCTTATGGGGCTACCGACACACCTTTTTCAGATTATCGAACCCTCTTTGTCGGTCATCCATAGGACCAAGATCATGATAAACAACTTCTTTTGGGGCTCTCGAGATGGTAATCGCAAACTACACTGGGCTAACTGGAAATGATTATCTCTACCGGTAGCGAATGGAGGACTTGGGGTGAGGAATTTGGAGGACTTGGTAAAGTCATACTCATACAAACTGTGGTGGAGAATGAGAATGAGTGATTCATTATGGGTAAAATATATGAGGAGCAAGTACTGGAAAGATTCTCATCCCAAATATACCGTAGTAACCAACCACCACTCTCATATTTGGCAACGTCTATGTAAAGTCCGAGCAGCAGTGGAAA
>JBBMKE010000001.1:22926616-22937656 GCA_037834125.1 Lippia alba | reverse complement strand
CACAGGAGGCACTGCCTGTTAAAGGAATCCGAAAGAGGTCTAACAATAAGTTCCTCAAAATAGAAAATAGTTCTACCTGTAGGGAATAACTACACTGGCATACCCTGAGGTTTGGCCTAATTACACAAAATTCCCCTGAGGTCAAATCTCTCGGAATTTCAGTGCAATTATCCCTGTAATTTAGTCACAAAAACATTTAGCTTACCCCGTCATGGAGGTATTCAATGCCGTGTGAAATATCTAATGCTATTTGAAGTCGATCATCCCAACTCAAAACTTGTTCCTCGTCATCTAAGAGCATATGAGTTTAAGTGGTTAATTCCAGAAAATTATAAGAAATATGCAGCAATAACAGTTGAGAAGTGAAGAAAGTTCTTTAGATGTTTTACTTAAAGTTTGTAAGGACCAAGCAATAACTGCTATGAGATTTTATTTTACTTTTTATTTATATATATTAAAATCACTATTTATAGTCAATAATAGTGAAATTTTAAATAATCTAATAATTTTCATTAAACAATAGCATAAAAAACAGATCATTGCCATTATAACCTTAATCATCCCAATGGCCGGAAGAAAAGACACAACCATCATAAACTTACTATATAGAAGGCTCTCTAAGCTTCCATTGCTCATGTACTCATAAACCAACATCCGTTGCCCTTTATCGACACAATATCCAACCAAATTAACCAAATTCCGGTGATGCAGTCTAGCTAGCAAAGAAACCTGAAAAGAAAAACACGAGCTAAATATGATAAAATGAAGTTGGAGTGAACATATATCACAAAAAAAGTTCTACAATGAAGAATTGCAGCATAGATAGTTTCATTCTCCATTTTTTTTAAACTAAGCCATATTAAGACTGTTTTCCCAACTTTCGGTGATCTCTTAAGGATTTCTCAACAATTGTACTTTCATACAGAAACTGAACAGTTAGGATTTACCTCGGTATGAAACTCTTTCTCCCCTTGTTTCGAGTCAGAAGCAAGAACTTTCACGGCAACCACTTCACCAGCAGGCATTGTAGCTTTATACACGGGGCCAAACGAGCCCTCACCCAAAATAGTTGTGAAGTTCTGTGTACCCTTTTGAATGTCTCTGGATATGCACATGGAAAATAAATCATGATCGAAATAATGATTCACATATGAACCCAATCCTCTTCTTTAAAGCGGCAAGGGGAAATAACATTTACTACCCCTGAGATTAGGTAAAATCACACTTTAATCCTTCTGGTTTGAGAAATTACCATGTTGTCTCTGAGAAATTATGGTTTAGTTCCCGAGTTTTTCGAAGTTTTACACATTCATTGCAAAAGTGAGGGAACTATACTATAATATCTCAAACCAAAGGATATAATTTATTAATTCTACCTAAAATCAAGGGAGTAAATATAATTCGCTTGAAGACCACTGACCACCAGACACACACACAAGCGAAAAGTAATTTCTTAAAGAATTAGTGAATTAGTATAACAAGAACTCCAACTCGATTACATACTTGTAACTGTATTTCAGGATACCAGACACTGAAGCAATTCGATCTTTGTTATGATTATTCCACCAATGATGTCGAGGCTTTTGGGCCAGATAATCTTGTTCCTTAATAGTCACTGAACTCGAAATAGAAGCACTTAAGTCAATGCTCGCATTTAATCCATTAGTACGAATTGGAAGTGTAGCAACAGATCGATCATTTGCACAGCGCCTAAGTTTAGCACGTTTTCTATACCAATAAATGCCGAAGAACACAAGACACGCTATGAGTATGCCCGCAGCCAATCCAACAGAGACGCCGATAATAACCAACTCGGAGTTATGAACCATTCTTTGGTCCTTTGTAAGTATCACAAAACAGGACCATCTTGAAGGAAATGTTTCTTGATCACTGCCGTTTTACAAGAAAATGCACGAATTCATGAATCAACAACAAATAGGAGTAGAGATACAACTGGCATCTGAATAATAATCTGAAACATGAATTATCACAAACATTTTCAGTCTACAATCCCACCACAATCGACGCTAAATCATGAAAACACCAGCTCCCAGATAGCACCATACTTATAAATCCCAGAATTCAACAGCATCAAAATTGGTAAAACAACAACAAACTACTACTGCAGCTGGAAAATGAAGTTCACGATTGCAGATAATTAGGGAGAAACATCAAAAGACAACATCCCACAAACAAAAACCTCAAAAAAATCAAATCTCCCAAGATTCTTGCATAGTTCTTCTACCCCCACAGAAAACTCACCAAGAAATGAACTTTTTAATTTAAAAAAACAAAACAAAAATTCCGAGCACATCAATCCACTCGCTCATCAAATGGGTATCCAAGAAGCCAGTTGCAGAGTCATAAATCCTGTAAAATTCAACTTAAACAAAACCAAGAACCACAACCAAGATTCAACAAGAACCAAGAAAAAGAAAATACAGATAACACATTCACATTAAATTATAAAAAATACAAAAAAAATACCCATTTCAAAGAAGGCGAAAGCCCATGATTCTTGACCAGCAGCCCGCATAGACTTTGATCAGCTGACATACAATTACAGCAAATCAGCACATGATCATCGGATGGGTTTACTAAAATGGCGAAACGTTTCTTGTGCTGAGACGAAAGCAAAACAGACTTAAAAGGCATGTGGATGTGGGGGGGTTTGGTAAAAAGACTTAATTTTTATTCAATTTTTCTTAGGTAGAGAGGTGAATTAAAGTCGCATGATTTGCATTAAAGCCAAATTCGACGTATGTTTGGGTTCGAACTTCGTTAGGATAGCCTAGACATGTCCGCCTTTATTCTAGGGTATGTTTTCCTTATTCCGGTTCGTTTTTCCATGTTTTGGTATTTTCCTTCCTTTGATTGGAATTATCTATTTTGGCTCTATTGTTTATTAATATCTTCAACTATATCATTACCAAAAAAAAAAAAAAAAACTTCAACTATATAATACGCGCATTCCTTAATTTGGCACATTCATACATGCGTGTATAAATTGGAAAAAAAAAAGAAAATCATTGAGCGGAGTCCAATGAATAAAACATAAAATTAATGTTTATTTAAGTATAATGGTGTCCTAATTCGATTGGGTTCAAAACTGTAGACGTGGACTCCCGAATCGAATTTATATTAAGGAGAAAATCAGAAAATTCTTGAAACTGTGAAAACGAAAAAACTTGAGCTTAAATATCAAAACGGAAAAAATATAGAGGTTGAATTCGTTTGGCACTTTGACGCTCAAGTCAATCAAATCGGTCGAAGTGTATTTATTGCAGGAATAATAATGTACTTGAGTTATAGTGAGGTAGTATTTATAGTTGGGAACTGTGTGCGTAAGAGTACACACATTCAAATGTGGAAGGACAACAAGCATGTCGGACATGACACTAGTTATTTGTAGTATGACTCCTCATACTTGCCGCGTTAGAGTGGTTGTAGTGAAGGTATAAGGTAAGTGCAACATTTAATGTGTTTGGGGATGTCCTGCATTTAATGCGCCTTGTACGGTACATTTAGATCGAGATCACAGGTCACTCGAGGGACATCTGGGTCGATGATGCGCTTTGCTCGATGAGAGTGAGACCAGGCAAAAGAGAGAGATGAAGTGTCTCAAACTATTAATAAAAGTGTTGGCTCGAAGGGAGGCGATCTCTGAATCAAAGTGGTTAACATTGTCTGACCGTCCAACAAGACTTATAATTGGCCGACACATGGCAACACGTGGCGTCATACCAGCAGAGCTAGATTTATTCCTATCAAATACATATTGAATTAAATTCATCACAATAATATACATTTTATATTTCTATTTTAATAAAGTTATTAAACTTATGACAAATAAAAACTAATTTATAACAAGATAATAAAATATTATGAGAAAAATAATTGACATAATATAGATTAGAAAATATAGCTGATAGGAGAAAGAGAATATAAAATTTAAAAATAAAGTAAAATGAAGAAAAAAATGAAATAAGGGATAAAAATAAATTAGAAGTTTGAGAATTAATACATAGTATAAATTATTTATTTATTTTATACAGTACAATACAAAAATTCCAACATAAAATTTCTAATTGAATTACTAGATCTCTAGTGGTTTAAAATGTCACATTCAAAATGTATGGTATGGATAATTGGAGTGGTTAGGGGTCAAGACTCGAATATGATCAAAAGGAAATTTCCATGTAATTGGATTTAGTTAACCAGCTAATTAGTAGTGCAAAACTGACTAAATCCCACTCGGTATATATAGCCAATCAAACAATGCATCTGGGATTGGGATTAAGTCTTTTTCTTAGCCATTTGGCAACATAAATTAAGCAAATGTTAATACCAAATGACCATTAAGAATTCAAGTTAAAAGGAGATTGTTTAAATATTTAGGAAAAAAATTAAGAGGTCAACTAATGAAAGCGTGGGTCAATGATGAACTCCACAATATCTGTGGATGGACTTCGACATATTCATTGTGTCCACGAAAATTGATCATGGACCCATCCACCAACTTGCAGTAGAATAATACACCGATTTGCATCAATTTTAGGCCCAATTTCCAATTAATGATAGAGAGAATTATAATATTATAATTTTACAGTGATTATATGCAGCCCGTTTGAATGTTTTATGAATAGTGCCAGTTTTCATTTTATTTTAGAATAAATCTTATGGAAAATATTTTGAGTTGACGATTGACGCAATGAAAAGATTGTTTTGGAGGTCATATTGTTCCTTCATTTGTTTTCGAATATTTCTACCCATTATCTCATTATTGACTCATAACTTTCGTATGTGAAACGTTTCGTTAAACTATCTGTCTAACATCATCTACCTTAAACAATTGATCTCTCAATCATATATCACTTCAAGCAAATGGTTGTGGTCGACTCAGAGTGTCAGGTATAAAGATATTATTTAATGCAAAACATTATATTTGGACCTGAATTTAATGCATGCAATGCTCATGCGAATTTCTTGACATAGCAGTACGAAAAACCATACTAATACTTATATATATCATATCATGCATCTAATGCACCTTTGACTATGTTTACAAAGTATTCACAAGGCTCCCCAGTCCCCACTATAAATGCAATAGTCATCTATTATAAAAGTAAGTCACTATTCAAACATTTATCGGGGTAATGTGGGATAGATTTTTAATTGAGCATTATATTTTTACTTAACTCCCCATTTTGGCAAAATGTCGTATGATTTTTATATAATGTCGTACTTAAAATACCTCTCAAAATATGTTGTATAATTTTTACAAAATATAGTACTAAAACGTTCTAATGCCGTATTTATATCTTATGATATTATATAACTTGAGTAAAGTAAAAATATTTCAAACTGATAGAGAGTTATTTCAAACTGCCCCAACATTTATTATGCTCTCTTTTTTTCGACCATCTCTCAAGCTATCTGACTGCGTTGAACTTTTGAGAGCTAAAACGGGATATAACCACTATTTTCATTACTTCAACTTTTGAACTTATGTTTGCTCTTGTTTACAACTTTCAAACATATTCAAATCTCAACACAAAATATAAATTCTTGAGTATCGATATTTGACACCAATATATTCACAATCCACTAAATAAAACGAACTACGGCACAAAATCTCATAGTCTCAAAGACTATTACTTTATCTCAATAAAAAAGTAATGCGTTAAATTTTTAAAAATAGGTAATTCTCATTACTATACAAAATTTTACACCATTATTTGCCTGTCTCACATTTATAACAAAAGAGAGAGTCATCAAAGAAATATAAAGATGTAATAACACAAGAGCAACTAACTTTGAGCTACTCATATTAACACACCAATCTATACATTAACAAAGTTAATGTTTTCTCCAAACAATTTTTATAAGATTTATTGTGAAGTTAAAGACGGCTTAGGATCTTCAAAGCCTATATATACAGCCTTTAGTTTCAACATTAATATCCACAATTGATCATCACATTCTAAAAACGTAATTGAAAATAAATATTCATAAATGCGGATAGCATCATACACTAATTTTGTCCTACCAAACATAAAACCATACACTAATTTTAACTAAAGAAATGAGGCACAGTATTAATATCACCTAGCTATACTAATCACCAAAATGACCTATCTGAAAGAATTTAATTATGTATTTAGTGGCGTAAACATAAGTAAATTTCATGTCATATCAGTCAATTTTCAGCTCATAAAGGTTAATTTTGTTTTTATCTAGCCAAGTCGAACCATTTTAAAATCGGATTCAAAAATTTTAATTAAATTAGCATTATACCAAACTGATAAACTATACAATTAAATGTTGTAAATGATTACCATTCAATGTGATACGCCGTTTATATAGTTTTTAAGTTATACTCAATTTTTTTATTTTATTTTTGTACTTGAACGAGATCAATTAGGCTAGTTATACTCAATTTGAGGAAACTGTGGCACCGTAATCCAAAATATATTGTGAAAACTTGTATACAATTTAGAAAAAAAATACACCAATTTAAGAAAGTACGTTACATTTATTTCCGTATCTACTTTACCACAAGATCAAATTTTAATACCTGAAATTGATCCCAGACCTAACCTATCTTATGGGCCATGGTCCAAATTGTGACAGTACTGGCACTTTTTATAGGACAATCTCTTTCAGCCCATGAAATTCCCATTCAGGTTTCGTGGGCCCCGCCACTATTTCTCCCTCACGTGCATGTCACGTGTCTCCTCGACACCACTAGCACCGCCGTCTTCCCACCCACGCGCCACCATGTTTGAATTCACATGAACATACTAGTAATTGTACCTTTTGCTTTATTCAATTATTATTTTGCATAGTTCAAATTAGAGAAAATGATATTTTCACATATAAGGATTGTCTCTTTTTTCCCTTTGCTGCCTTGACTTTCTAAAATTATTATGACAAATTACATTCAGGTACCCTGAGGTTTGCTCTAATTACAGATTAATTCCTCTTTTTTTGATAATTACATATTAATTCCTAAAAATACTGTTTCAATTACATATTAACCCCTACATAAGGACTGATTTGTAATTGAAACAGTTTTTTAGGGATTAATATGTAATTATCAAAAGAAGAGGGACTGATTTGTAATTAGGACAAACTTCAGGGTACCTGAATGTAATTTTTCCAATTATTAATTGCTATATGAAGTATAATAAATATTGCAGTTTAGCGCTTGAGATATCTTTCCGGCCATTATAGTAATAATAATGAACATTTTTCAACAAAAAATTAATGGGAAATTATGAAAATTTCTTTAATTATGGACTCAATTTTTAGTTTGCTCCCCAGATCGATTTTTTTTAGTTCACTCCCCAGATAAAAATTAAAATTTGACTTTACTTCCCAATCTGGGCAGCAAATAAGACATATTGCTATTTAGATACACGATATCACGATTTGAATACGCGATTCTTGAGTTTTATCAAAATACTGGAATCGCGTATCTAAATCGCAATATGCCGTATTTGCTGCCCAGATTGGGGAGTAAAGTCAAATTTTGATTTTTATCTGGGGAGTGAACTAAAAAATTTTTCGACCTGAGGAGCAAACTAAAATTTTTTCAATTCATTGAGAGTTTTATAAAAATGCTCCAAAAATTAAATATTTTATGTAGGATTTAATCTTAATTTGAATTTGTCCTAATTTTACCTCTATAAAGTTATTTTTCGAATGAAAAATGTTGTAAATTATCTATATTACATAAACAAAATCTTTTAATCGTATGATTTGATCTAAATTTGCATTCGTCTTAATTTTATCTCTACAAATTTATTGTTGGGTTGAACAATATACTTCACGTACTAAACTAAAATATTTGTCATACTTCATGCACAATAATTAAAAAAATTGGGTAGCAAATAAAATAAAACAAAGTAGAAAATGTAATTAACCCTTCAAGTTATGTGGGAATGATTTGGACCTTTAGCATGTGGGCGATGGAGTCCGATGGACTACACTACATTCAAGTACTGTGTTATTTAGCTGACGCTATGCTATTATTACATCTCCAAAATACTGGATTCTTCGCGGTGGTATTCCCCGTGAATCCCACGCGCCGCCGCGGCGAGTGGCTCGCCTGGGGAACAGTGGAGTGCATATAAAACGACAAACAAACCTGTGTCTGAAGGATTTTGCTGTTCCTCTAATCTAACACAACACTCAAGGACAGCACGTCTTAACACCGTCACCATCTCACTTACACTCCATTTTCTTTGACTTCCATTATCACTCTCTCTCTCTCTACACTCACTGCGTGTATTTGTGCGTGAAATTTTCCGGCATGAAGTGGGTTTTGCCCACCAAAGGAGGCGGCGGTGGCGCCGGTGAGGGGAAGGCGGTGGTTTTCAAGTCGAAGCTGAAGTGGGTTGGGCTGTTCGGTCTTGTTCTCTCTGCGTTTTCTCTCTTTACCCACTTTATTCTTGCGAGATACACAGATGGGTTTGCTGCTTCGGAGTACAAATCCTCGATTACAATCTTCTCCTGGAGGCCCATTTTCAATAATGCGGATCTTCCCACCTCTGTAATGTCATAAAGATCTCATCTTTTTTGTGATTTATTGGGTTTTTTTCTGACCGGATTTGGTTCCATCCGCAATTGATGTGGTTTTAAGCGGTTTGAATCTGGGTTTTTTAGTTTTGAGTTGATCTCATTGACTTGAATTATGAGAATAGTTAAAGAGTACTGTGTTGGATGTAGATGTGTATTTGTATAGTAATTCTGTAATGTGGTGTTTAGTGGGGTCAATTTTGTGGGGGTTATTGCTAATTATTGTTCTTTTTTGTGGCTTTAGCGTAGTTTTGGATTTCCAATGTCAAATTATGCTCTTTTTCTTTGTGTTTCTCGAGTCTTTCTCATTTGGGTTTCCTTTTCGGGAGAAACCCATGGCCGTCATTTGCGGTTCTTGATTCTGCTAATCATATGAGTCTTTTTAATTATGGGGTGGTTTTGTAATTTAATAAAAGTTTTCAACTGTGCAGAATGCATTGTTTAGGAGGCTTTGGGGCCATGTGAGACATCTTGAATGTATACATCCCTATGCTAATCCAAGAGGGAACTATGTAGGTTAGATCTCTTTCTTTTGTGCTTATGTGTTACTGTAAAATGGCTTTATTATGCAAAAGAGCTGAATGCTTCTGTTCGGAAAGTGGAAGTGATCTTTATTGGCTTTATATTTGACTTCGGTTTGGATGCGTTGCAGGTCCTGCTTCGGAGACTAGTGGATTTATCTTTGTAAGAATACGAGGGGGTTTCCATGAAATCAGGAACTCGGTGAGTATTGCCATCATTCTTTTGTTCTCCTTTACTCGAGAAATTTAATACGGTTTGTATCCCGTAGAGGTGCCCTGTGTTGAAGAAGTAAGTAAATACGTTTTACATTTCTGCAGATTTGTGATGTTGTTGTGGTTGCTCGGCTTCTCAATGCCACTCTGGTTATCCCTGAACTCCAATCCACGACGAGTAGCAAGGGAATCAGGTTATATACGTGTGTGTTTATGTATGTGTTAGGAGTGTTTGAGAAACCAATTTCTGCTTGCCTTGAGCAAAAATAACTTAGAAGCCTCCAAGGTTAACTCCGAGCATCGGTTGTTAGCTTCTAAGTTATCTTTGTAAGAAGTTTGGTAGTCTGATAAAATTGCTCCATAATTTTTTTTTCCCTGCAAACACTCAATTGTCCTTTTCCTTTAAAAAAAATTAGTACGTTTTTCTATACTCATTACTTTTACTGTTTAATTATTTACAACTTTAACATCTAATCTGCTTCTTCACAAGCATAAATTTTTGCAAACACAGAACGATAGGATGTTGGTGATGCACTATCTGAAAATCTGATGCTATTTATCTTATGTTATGCAGCACAGAGTTCAAGAGTTTTGCATACCTCTACAGTGAGGATCAATTTATGTCTGCTTTAGCAGAAGACATCAAAATAGTGAAAACTCTTCCAAAGGATCTGAAAGGTGCAAGGAGGAAGAAAGCGATCCCTTCCTTCAAAGTTTCCAAGACAGCGTCTCCTTATTTCTACTTACATCATGTTCTACCGGTGTTGAATAAACACTCAGTTGTGGAGCTTGTTGTGCCTGATGGAGGATGTTTACAGGTAAATTGAGGTGTACGCTTTACAATTCTTTGTTGTTAGTTGTGTCGTTAGGCTTAGTTTTGTTAGTTTGTTACGAGTTAAAAAGGAGATTTTCGAAATGAAATGAAACCTTTACCAAATATTTACCTCTAATAGCCTAATAATGACACTTCCCTTGAGGTTTGAGAAATTACAAAAACCTCCCCTCACTTTTTCCGGAAATTTTTGCTTAAATGCATGCTTTTTTAGTCATATATTTAAAATAAAGCATTCACAAATTAGAGATGAAATTGTCGAAGTTATCGGTCGAGATGTAATGTAGATTCTTTGATAGGGGAAGTTTTTGTAATGTTTCAAACTTCAAGGGAAGTTTATGTAATTATCCTAAATAAAGCGTTGAGATCATTAAAGCTCTTAAAATCAGATGTGCAGAGGATGTTCTAATCCTTTTTGACCCCATAACCGTAATAATTTCGTGAATTTCTTGTTGGGTTCAAATTTCAGAGCTATTAACATTAGTAGTTAGTACTATAACATCTATAACTGTATATCTCAGGCCCTACTTCCTCCAAATCTGGAAGAATATCAAAAATTAAGATGCAGGGTTGCTTTTCATGCTCTAAGGTTCAGAGATGAGGTCCAAGAACTCGCCACAAAGATTCTTTACAGATTACGAGGTTCTGGAAGGCCATTTATAGCCTATGATCCAGGAATGACGAGGGATGCTTTAGCATTTCATGGTTGTGCCGAACTTTTTCAGGTGTCTATTTAATAGAAAACCAAGATATCTGATTATTTATTTCCTTTCCTTTTTCATTTCTATTTTTCTCAAAAGGGGTTGATTAAATATTCCAAGCTTATTCTTTCTAGGATGTTCATACTGAACTCATACAACATAAACGAGCATGGATGATAAAACGTGGATT
>JBBMKE010000001.1:22903885-22916658 GCA_037834125.1 Lippia alba | reverse complement strand
TTGATATATAGCTAATATAGGCAGTTAGGCACAAGTACTACAGCATTAATATTCGGGTGGGCATAACAACAGTATAAACTATAGACTTTTAATTACATGGTCACTATAAAACATTTATCAACTATTAATATGACTTATCAGCAACACCAATGAAATCATAATTTCAAATAAAAATTTGTCTCTCTCCATCTCTCTCACCTTTTCCGATCCAACAATGGAACCGGACACTATAGTAGATTGTGAATGCACTAATTTAATCTTTAAAAAAAAACAAATGAAAATCAAAATAACATAATATAAAGTGCATAAATAATCAAATAACAAAGAATACATTTTTAAAATGATTACATCTCCTCTTAGAGCATTCAACGGGTTGGATTTCATTTTGAATTCGACTCAATTTTTAATATTTTCCTATTATACTTGTTGCTTTTTTCGTGGATACATGATGAATACACAAGATTAATAGGAAAAGAGCTAGAATGAAAGTAGGGGAAGGCTGAATAATGAACAAAGAATTTTCTAGATGCTAAGAGTTTGAATAGAAAGTATTGTCCTGAAATATTTTAGAATAGTTTAGAATATTATAATATGATTAGGTATTATTTTAATATATAACTTTTAATAAATTATTATAATTTTGCATAAGATTATTTATAATTAATCATACATGGAATAGTTCTATATATATATTTCTATTTATAAATATATAAAACTTAAGAAAAGAGAAGATTTACTTGGTAATTGTAAATTTTTTTAGTTATGAGATTTTATGAGATTACAAAATTTTGATTGGAAGAGAAAAGAAAAAAGATTCAACTAGTTGAAAAAAAAAAGAACATATAAACATTAGAGTTGTATTTTGTATGTAAAAAGGTTAATTAAAAATATTAATATTTTAATAAAAATAATATTATCAAAATAGAATTTTAAATAAATTTGAAAAACTGTATAAGCAGAAGTAAAATCCAAAATCATGCCCTTGGCTGTTTCTAAATTCTGGCTTATTTCTGCTTAAATTAAGTAGAAGTTGATTTTTCAAACATTCAAAAACTACTAAAAATAAGCACTTATGAAATAAGTGCTTATTTTTAGAATTTGCAAACATTCCCATATTTCTTTATTTGATTCGGATCCGAAATTTTCTAATAGGTCCGAATCAAACCAGTCAACAACCCAATTATCAAACCACATGAGCCCAGACTTTTGAAAGCCCATTAAACTTTTATTGGGCTTAAATTAGAGGCCCAATCCTTAGCAAACAGCCCTAATTCTAGGGCTGTCAATGGATTGGATTTTAATCTGAATCTGGTCCGAATTCGATCCGAAGTTCAGCATATTCGTTCGATAAAAATGTTCAATAGTCATATCCGATTATAAATATTCATTATCCGAAATAAATGGAGCGAATACGAAATTAACGAATCCGATCCGTTAAGATTCCTAATCCGATTATATATATAATATTTAATTAAAATAAATTATTTACTAGTACATAATATTAAGTAAATTGACTAATATTATTATTTTCACATAATTATCACTTTAAAAAATAATAAAATTTAAATTATTTACTCTAAAAGTATATATTTTCCTTTATTAACAAGTTTAAATTAACTTATTTTAAACAAATATAAATAAAACCATCAAATAATCCATTAAATAACTATTATGTATTAATATTATGTAATTATATATATTTTTTATATTAAATTTGTTAAATAAATAATTTAAATTTTATTGCTAATCGGGTCGGATCTTTAATCAGATATAGTCCGATCCGATTATGCATGAATTCAAAATAAATGAATTCTAATCCTATAGGATTTGGATTTGGATCCAGAATCCCCTGATCAGACCCGAATCCGACCCGTTGACCCCCTACCTAATTCTAAAAATTAAAATAACTAAATTCATAATATTCACTATGATTATTTGGTTAAATTTATTTCACATTGAAAAAGGAAAATCAAACGTCGGAAGTCGTGTTTTCCAAAGTAATTTAATAAACGTTACTGGTAGGTTTGGGTGAAAGACGCCGGCATCATCATCTATGGAAAATCAACGGTTACGCGCTGTGGCGTCTGCTCGTGCTCCTGGAATCTCAACTGTCAGGTAAAGCCTTCTCTGCGTTTTTATGGAGGTTTTTTAGTGCGTGTTTACGGGTAAATCTATATATATTATTCAGCTGATGCGTATATCAATATCAATCGCCGATCTGCGAATTCTGTAATTGGATTGCTGTTTCTGGATTACGCGGTGCTAGATTTGTGTTGAATTGACTACGTGATTGAATCGAGTTGTTTCGTTGCTCTGGTATCCTTTGTGAGTCTTCTAGTTTGGTTGATGATGTTGTTTGGCCTCAAATTTGCTTTGTGTGTGTTGTGATGATTGGATTCAACTGTATTGTTAGAAGAAATTTTGAGTTTGAAGGGGAAATTTGATTGAATTTTGTCCGAAATAGCTGGTTTTGATTGGTATATGTTGAGAAAGGAGGAGCCTTTTTGGGATTCCGTAAGCGTAATAGCGAGGATTTTCAGTTGATAACTACTTTACTTTGGTTGATGGAATCACGTTCTTGTATGTATGTAAAGGATGATGGCTGAGTTTTCTTCTGTGCTATTAGGATTTCTTAACAAGATAGTTGTTTTTGAATTTAGTGAAAAAAGAATGATCTGCTTAGTTTGTTCTTGTTATGACAGTTTTTTTTTTATAAACTTGTGTATGTGGTTCCCTGTTTGCTGCATTTTGGTGTTCTTTATAGTTCTGTCTATTTGATCTTCATAACCAATCTGTTTTCTCTTTAATACGCTTTCTTAATTCTTTATTCTGTTTCATTTGCTTTTTTCTTATGGAATTAATTTCTGGGGTATCTATGATTATGGATACAGGCTTAATCTGTGAGGCATGCAGCCAGTACCAAGAAGGCAAAGAGGGAATCCGGATGGATTTAGAAATCCATTAGAAACAGAGAATAGCCAGTAACAGTTTTGCTGTTGATAATTCCACAAGCAGGTGTCAGTACTCACCTATCATGGATATAAATCCTGGTGGAGATAGTTCTAAGATAATAGGGGATTGTATGTTAGTTAATAATGATCTAGAAAAGAATCTCCTCGAGACAGATTTAACACAGGATGAAGTGCAAAGCGTGGACCAGAATATCCCGGCTACTGATTCCAAGATCATGGACAAAGTCAAAAGCATCGATCAGACTTATATGGCCACAGAGTTGAAGATAATGGACGAATTCCAAAGTGTGGACCAGACTCAGTTGGATACAGTGTCAACTGAAGACCTTATTGAAGGAAATTCAAATGCCAAAAGAAAAAGGAGGAAAATCATTGAGAAGAAGGCAAATATCAATGATGAAACCCAATGCATGGACCAGACGAACGGCGTACTAAAGTTGCACTTATCAAATGGAAACCATGGAATAGAGAATGATGGCAAGCCCACTGAAAATGAGTGCACAGCTCAAGAACCTGAATTTTCTGTAAGAAAAGAATCATCTTTATCTGACTCCCCGCATGACAAGGAGAATCCTGTAAACTCGTGTAAAGCTGAAGAGATTCCCTTATCATTTGATGTAGTAGATGTTTCAAGTTACAGAGTTTCTTCTAAATTAATTGAAGAGAGGTGTGAACTTTTATTAAGGTCTGTGGAGGTGAGAGAGAAACTATCTTCTGGCAACAGCCGACGTAGCCACCATGCTGATCAAATAGCTGGGGAAAATGCTAAGTTGGAGAATGTAGCAGATGAGGTAAACGATGAAATTATTGTTTATCAGGGAAAATATTCAACTCAAGTGAGCAGGCACCTTTCTTCTCCCCATATGAAGGAAGCTGAATGCTTTGTTAAAGACTTGGCTGAATACCCTAGAGCAGGACCTGTTGCTACTATTAGGAGAAAACTTCTTGTGCTTGATGTAAATGGTTTACTCGCCAACATAGTAATGCCAGCACCAAAACATTGTAGAGGAGACACACATATATATGGAAGAGCAAGTGAGATTTGCTATTACCATTTAACCTGAAACATTTCTTGAATTTATGTATTTGAATCATTAGGATGTTGAATCTGTTGAATAGTTCTGACTAGGCATTATTTGAACTTTTGTAGTTTTCAAGAGGCCTTTCTGTGATGATTTCTTGAAGTTTTGCTTTCAGAACTTTGATGTGGCCGTATGGTCGTCAAGATCCAGGTACCTTCTCGAAATCTCTCTTTTTCTCATGCTCCACTCTTCCCTTCTTATTTTCCTTGACTTAGTTCAAAATGCCTAGAGTCGGTTATATTTCTTGTACTTTCTACTGGTTGCCCATGTCCCTTCAAGATTAACATGCTAACCTTACTTATATTTTTGTCTTGGTAAAATCAAACTAACCTTAGATTATGTATTTGATGTGCAGAGGAGTTATTATCAGAGTTGTTGATTATTTATTGGGAGATCTGAAGGACAAGTTGCTGTTTTGTTGGGTATGCCTTCTGCAGAACAACTAATATACCCTTTTCATTATTAATGTGGCCTTTTATTTTCTTCAGATATTTGAATATGTTCTTTATTTGTAGTATCGATCAGTCAACTTCTTTGTTGAAGCACTTTGAGTATCCGACTTAGAGCCCCCGTTAGTGCGAAAATACCATAAGAGGAACTTTAGTTAATTTGAGGAATATATCTCAAAACTTCTCCTTTGGGCCATCGACATGTTAGTTTCATTTATTAACATATGGTGAAACAAACTTCAGCACTCCTACCGAAGCGATTAACTTGGCATTCATTATTTTTATGTTATGCAAAACATATTATTGCAATTTGCACATCAAAAGACAATTTTTTTTTCTTATAGGTTTTTCAACTCTCATAGTAGCTAAATAGTTACTTTTTTTAATGTTTGCATGACGTTTTGTTGCCGTACTTGATTTTAATCCCAAAATCAATGTAGCAGTTTTTGATACAAAAATGTTACAATGTCATTCAGGATATGGATCATAGCACTAAAACTGGGTACAAAACTCTTGAAAACTATCATAAGCCCTTAGTTTTCAAGGAGTTAAGGAGAATTTGGGAAAATGATGGCCCTAATTTGACCTGGAAGAAGGGAGACTATGATGAATCAAACACTCTATTGTTGGATGATTCTCCTTACAAGGCCTTGCTTAATCCTGTAAGATTTTTTGAAACTACTATTTGTCTAACCACAGCTTCTCTTTCTTTTGCTTATTATGCGTTTACATTGTTTTTCTGTTTCAGTTGCATACTGCAATATTTCCCAACTCGTACCGTTTTGAGGATAAAAACGACAATTCATTAGGTAAGCTTTGTTCTATGTCATGTTCTTGCTATACTGTAAGCTTCCATTTCAATATCACTGACCCTTCGGCTATTTCTTTATCATTTATTTAGTGAACCAAAATTTGCATAAAGTTTAGGGATGATTACAAAAACCGCCCTTTGGTTCACTTCAAATACATTTATTTAACAGAACTTGATTTCACTGCAGGACCTGGAGGTGATCTTCGAGTGTATTTGGAAGGATTATTGGCATCTGAAAATGTTCAGAAATATGTCGAGCAACACCCGTTTGGTCAAAGTGCTATAAACGAAACCAACTTGCAATGGGGATTTTACTCCGGAGTTCTTCAAACTATGTTCAACCGAATGGAACCAAACACTCCCAGCAGCAGCTACCTTCTTTGAGTTAGGCCTGATGCCTTCAACATTACAGAGATTATACTTACTGATGGAGAATTTTTCGATGGGCTAGATGTTGGTCCGACATATGCATCATCAAACGGTCATGATATATTTTTCCTATTTAATATCTTCTGTTAAATATCGAATAAATCACGACCCTTGGGTGCATAAGTGGATTCAACACCTGGTGCATAGAACAATTTCACAGAGTCTTTTAGGCAAGGTCTATAGTTCCTTTGTTATTTTCTTTCATAGCAAACCATCTTGTAGTGATACAAGTTAGAAATTGTATGGAGCATGTGGGACTAAATTCCCCCATTCTTTCATCAATTATTGTTGTAACTTGTAAACAACTTCTTAATTCGGTACCCAAGTTAAGGTATATTTTTCGTAAATGTGAAGTTCATATTCATGCTCGATCGATCTTTTGTAAGAACTCGAGAATCTTTCCTTTCCCTCTGTTCTCCGTATCCCTACCCTACTCAAGTAGGTTAATAGTAGGAAGTTTTCAATAAACTTTGATAATCTATTCACCTTCCCGATACTGAACCCGTGAACCGCACTTATCCTACGTTCGAGCCCGGCCCCTCCCGCAATATGAAACAAACCATACTTATCCTGCATTCGAGTTAGGCCGGCCGGTAACATGCAGCACACCAAACTTAGTAGCCAAGAACTAACCATTTAAAGATGAAAGAAAACGAAGAATGAAGGGAAGAGCAGCAATGATTCATTGTTGGGGCAAAGAACAGGCAAAGCACGCGTAGAAGTGCTGGTACCCCACCCCAAGACGAGATGTATCAATAGTACACGAAATTATTTACCACTGTTTGATTGCAATGTAACACCAAGATTAGCAATGTACTTGTCCTACCAATTTGCCATCATTTTGGATATATACTAAAGCAATGGCCATGATTCAGTGGCTTTGGCCATTTTTTGTAGACATGTTTCAATACAGTAGCCCATTACTGGGAAACCCTGAATGTGTAATTTGGGCAAGATGATATTTGGGAAATATGCCAAACTAGTGTTAGTTAATTGTCATTATATTCACACACACACATGGTTGATGGTACATTGATTGTAGTCTTGAATTTGTACTTTGAGGGGGAATGTGGATTGATTTGAAATAAAGTGTCATTTCATTTCTCCAGAATTGCTAATTGGCCAGTATTTTTGTTTCTTCTGGAGGAAAATATCCTATTTGAGAATTTGGTGTTGTTGCTCGTAATTAAGAGAACTTAACTGCCATGAAATGTTCGTTTTGCTGAACTTCGCTACCTAATGTTTTGGTCTTGAGTCATATTTGTTGACTTCCCAGTAACCAATAAATATGAGATAATAGGTCAATAGATGTTAGTTCAAGTGGTTAATAAATCATTCTTCAAGATAATGTTTCGGATTCGAATTTCACTTAAGAGTACCTGTATTAATATGAAAAAAAAAATATCAATATGAGACAATAGTAGTAATAAATGGAAATTATTGACCCTACCCATCAATTGATGTTACAGTATTCTATGTATATTTAAGTTTTTATTTTCAAGAGAATTTAGACTCGTTAATACAAGAATACATGCTGCATTGGAACAGTCAAAGGGTCCATAGTAGTGTTTGATGACATAATTCATCCATCTTGATAACTCTTGCAATACACTTTTAAAATATTATTTTATCATGTCGTATCGTATCAGATATTTTTATCACACATTTTATTTAACACTTCTAATATGAAAAATATAAAAAAAATCATTTAGCAATATTAATGTTATATTATATCCGTATCTATACAGATAAAACGTTGTATGACACAAAAGCAGAGATGTGGCAATTATACCATTGATATGACAGTAGCAGCAGAAGTACAAAGGCATTAATATTTACAAGCTATATATTGCAGAGAAAGGTAGCTTAATGCTCTGTTGCTACTGCATGCATGCATATGCAAGTGGCCCTTTTGAATTACTTTGATATATATTTTGTATTTGAAGTAAAAATGATAAGCCTTCACAAAAGCATACATGTATCACATGGCAATAGTTATTAATATTGGTGGAGGTATTCAAGTAAAGCAACGACTTTTTGGGATTACGCATCATGAGATCATGACTCGTCGGAGTACAACATTAGGGTTTATTCATATTGGAATCATGTATATAGTACGTAAAGCTACTCTTTTCTATTTCCCTTTTAGTTCACCTTATTGATTTGTTTTTCCCCTTTTTTTGTTCATTCTCCATAGACAAGATTATCAACTGGAATGTGACTCCACATGTTTTCTCGAGTTAAACGTATTGTTGTTTCGTTAATTTTACTTGTTTTCTCATTTTGACATCATGCTAAAAGAGTTTTGTAGTTTAATTACATTCAATTATTGAGAGTACTGAATACAGTGTTTTAAAAACCGGACCAAACCTAACGGTCCGACCGATAGAACCTTCGACCGGTTTAAGAAACGATCCGATCAACCCTCCAAAACCGGACAAGACTCAAAACCGCGATATTTTGAGAGAACCGCTCAAAACCGCGGTTCGACCGGTAAAACCGGCGAACCGTCCCCGGGTCAAGTGAACCGTCCGATTTATTGAAAAACAATAAATTGATCAAATTAAACTCTAATTTCTCTAATCTTTTATATTTTCTCCGGTATTTTTATATATTTTCTTCAACCTTCTTCAAAACTAATGTATTATGAACTTTTATATTTAATTTGAGATAATTATTTTCTTGTCTCGAACATTTGAACTTTAAATGTCATGTTACGAATCATGAATTTTTGTTTTATTTTAGTTCATAATATTTGATTTTTTATTCATTGTCTATACTATTCTTATATTTGCATATTATATTTTTATATAAATTGAGAAAATATTAAAATATATTTTATTATTTTTATATATTTAATATTATTTATGACATAATTATGACGTCACGGTTGATCCAACGGTTGAGCCAGTGACCCTTGACCCAGTTGATTTTTCGGTTCGTTTAACGGTCTGATTTTTAAAACATTGACTGAATATAACCAAGTTCTCGGGGAGGTTGACATCAACAGGTACAATCTCATTCCAATAAAGGTGGTCGAACTTATACAGGAGAACTATTTAGGCAAGTTGGGACAACCGATTTAATAGAGGGGTTTGTGAAAAGAGTCGTTCCTCTCTTATTAGTCATAGGCGATGGATGCTCTTTATACGTTGGGATTGATCTGGAGAAGCCTTTTAAGTCCGTCCACTAACTACTATGGAACTGAATAAGGTCCTAGCCAACCCCAGTCAAGAGTAGGCGAAAAAAGAAAAGTTTTTAACTGTTCGTTTAATTAAATGTCTTGAAATTACCACGAAATCCACATAAAATATAAATTACAAAAATCAATATGAAATTAAAATTATATGAGTACAAATTTCTAAGTGTAGGGTAGGATCAAGGATAATAATTTTTCCCGCAAAGTCCTTTATTTTGGAACATTTTTCTAAGTCCTCTTATGACCTACTAATGTTAGTAGCTACAAGCTATATAATCCAAACTCATGACTTTCTTGGGGTACCATGATTGTTAGTTTTCATTATCATTTTTCCTCTCCTTCTAAAGGGAATTAATTGTGGGCACAAACTACAATGGTGACCTCATTCCTTATGCAAACTTCACAATCCCATTTCAGATCCCATATGATCTTCTGCACACATATCTTTCATTACTAATAATTGAACTCACATCTATAAACCTTCTAATTCATAGGGTATCCATATATATTTGGTGGGTAAGAATTAATATCTTCTTTTGCTTTCAATTATTTATATAACTTCTTTAGAAATAATAAAAATTGAATCTTGGGAATCTGCATGATCCCAATATGCCTTTCTCAAGTTACAATTAATCTTCATTCTTTTCTTGGATATTATATAATAGTTTCTGACACAAAGTGGATACATCTCCAATTTCAAGATTTGAAATTTTTGAAATTGTTTGGGATTTCATGATTTTGTATTTCTCAGATCCCAATGGGATTACCTACACAATGACTTGCAAAGCAGGTCTGCATGTGACTCTGGGATTTCAGATACATCCACTGATCTGGCAAACTCCATTTTATGATTGGATTCTTGACTTTTTCTTCAATTTATTTCATATCTTTTTAGCTATTCTTCCTCATCAAGCAGCTTGGATTCTAATCCTTTTCCCATGTTTTGGTTCTTAGTTTAATGAATTCTTGGGTGCAATTAATGTTGTAGGGGTGAAATTGATATAGTTTAAATCAAGTTGTACATTCCATCTTTAGTTATTAAACAGTATGACATAATAAATAATTAAATCAATGCACACACAAATTGACTCTAAACTTTTAGTGTTATACGTTCTCGTATAATTAAATCATCTAGTGGTATGACCCGCTAATGAAGGAGTTTAATAATTCGGTATTGTACTAATTCAATTAAAAGTTTAATATTTGAGTCTCTAAATTGATCTAAATTTGTTGTTACTGTAATATTCTATTTTCCCCCTCCTTTGTAACCGAAATTATGAAAAATATTGTAATTGCTAGAAGTAGGTTACTTCAACCTCAGACTAATAAGATGCTTCGGAACTTTTCCATTCCCCACCTTTTTCTCTCATGTGATACAATAATAGAGTCCATCAAAGTAAACTCTTACCATATATCATTTTAATAAGGGAAATTTACATCAACTACTCATTTAAGTTTGATATACTTAATGTAAAACCTTCACCAAAATTATGACAAGTGTCTTATAACCTGCAATCCATTGATACAAGAATTGACGCAATTATACGGAGATTTATCAAATCAATTAAAGCATCTCTTTACCTCGATTCACAAAATTTGTTGGTCTAATAGTACATGAATAATAAAACTTTATTTGAGGTTTTAAAATTTTTCACAAAAGAATTACGAAGAATAAATATTGCCTTCAATTTAATGATCAATCCCACATCAAAATCATCCCCCTACCCCTTTCTTCATGACCAATCTAAGTCCAAACACCTTTATTGCCCATAATGCTCAAAGAACATGATCAAAACCATATTTTTAACTACTCTCCCAATCTTGATAAGCCTAATTAACTAATAACTTCACAAAGAGAAGACATAACCATTAAATAATTAGGAAATGATCCCAATTTGACTAACCAAAAGGAACCCAATAATTTATGAATGCATGCACATGGTTGATTTGGTGGGGTGTGTGTGGGGAGAAGGGTCATGTGGCAATCATGTTGCACCAATGGGGTAGCCCTTTTCTTGGAACATAGTATTAGCGATTGGGTTGATTAAAATAGATTAGTTGGTTCTTGCCTTAACAAATTGAGGCAGCCCTCATGCAATTTCCCTCACTTTATCCACGTGACTATGCACACACAATTTCAAACTTGCAAGCCACCACCATCCATCCACTTAGTCTATTTTTCTACTAAGGGTTTATTAAAGTCAAATAACTTGAAAATCACACCATGAGTGTATGAAAGGGCCATGAGTTTGGGTGTCGTAATGGGGCAATTCTAATTCGAACATGATTCGTATATGTCAGTGTGATGTGGAGGCGAAAGTCTTATACTTATTGAGTGATTGATGAAAATTTTGAAAAAATAACAAATATAATACGCTAATCATATGACTGATTGTGGTTCATCAAATCGAGTTTTAGTGAGAATTTTGGGATGGAAGAAACGGAATATTACAATCTATTGATGCACAAATACACAAGTGATTGAGGGGTTTTCTAGGCAACTACATCCCATGTTCTTAGAGGCTATAACACTTGCTCCCATTTCTCATTATGCCATTTATCATGCAAAATATCTAGGGATTGGACCAAAGGCCAAAGATAGATTAATTGGGAATTGGAGTACCAAAACAAGGAAATGAATAAGAAATTTCATTTTGGAAAACGTGAAAAGAGATTTTAGTTTTAATGCAATTGGGATCATAACACCGGTAATTCTAAAGATAAACAGCCTAAATTGCACTGCTTTTAGTAATGACATTTATTCTTTAACAAATGGGGCTTACATAATTAATTGCATCTGTTTTTATAGCTCCTAGTATGGAAATCTTGGATGCACCATATATTACTAATAATTACATGATTAATCAGAGTTTTCATAATTAATTTATCCTAATGTACCGTATCAAACACTTCTCAAATAATAAAATTTTAAAAATATATATAGTTATATCCATATGATATCGTATCTATATCTTATCTAAATACATTATCACAGATAAGGATATCCATTAGTTGGATAAAAAGCTAGCCTTAAATGCAATTTGCCCACTAATAATCACTTCCCCACACCAACAATGAACATGGATCCATGTTACCCTGTAATTGTTTGTTAACCTGTCCAAGACATCAACATTGCAAAGTATAGCTTGCAATTAGTAATGCCTTAGTTAAACTAAATAATAATCACAATATCCATTTTTGGGAAACAACATTTACTAGAGAACAACACATACCTAACATTAAGCCAAAATTTTCCAATTATTTAGAAGAGAATGATAGGAAGATTACACTAAATACAGAGAGATTAACTTTCCAGAGCAAATTTCTTTTTCGGTGCAACGAGAGAATTATTGGCATCACCTGTACCAACACTACTACCACTGAATCACACATAATTTTGGAATTTTAATGACACTCGATGCATTAGTGTCGGTATGATCGGACCCCTTCATTGTAATTGTGCGACTATATCTAAAAAATTATAGATTTTTGTTTTTGAGTTAGAATTTCCAATCAATATCAATAATTACGACGAAAATGCTAGCTAGCTGTGACTTTCTTTGAGCTGGGAGAGTGATATTATTATTATTATTTTAAGAAGTTGGAAAAAATTGAAGACAAAGAGCAGAAATGCATTAATCAGTGAAGGCAATTCCTGGAAAATAGTTGAAGAAGTGGGGAACCATAATGTCTCCTAATATGCACAAACACAGACCAAAACAGCTTGTCCTTAACTCCTTATCATCTATAGTCCATACACATCAATTCTCATTAAAAGGTCTCTTTCTATATAGCCTAAATACATGTATATTACAAAATTATTATTATTTT
>JBBMKE010000001.1:22892812-22903785 GCA_037834125.1 Lippia alba | reverse complement strand
TATATTGTATTTGAAGTAAAAATGATAAGCCTTCACAAAAGCATACATGTATCCCATGGCAATAGTTATTAATGTTGGTGGATGTATTCAAGTAAAGCAACGACTTTTTGGGATTACTCATCATGAGATCATGACTCTTCGGAGTACATTAGGGTTTATTCATGATGGAATCATGTATATAGTACGTAAAGCTACTCTTTTCTATTTCCCTTTTAATATTCACCTTATTCATTTGTTTTCCCCCTTTTTTGTTCTATCTCCATAGAAAAGATAATCACTAATTGAATCAATTTGAATGTGACTCGAGAGTCGGCATGTTCGTATTTTTTCAAGTTAATTTTATTTTTTGTTTCGTTAATTTCACTTTTTTCTTATTTTGATATCATACTAAAGAGTTTACTAATTTAATTTCATTCAATCACTGAGCGTATTGAATATAATCAAATTGTCGGGGGAGGTTCACATCAACAGGCACAATCTCATACCAAGAGAGGCGATCTAACTTACAGGAGAACTACTTGGGTAAGTTGGGACATCCGATTCAAGAGAGAGGATTGTGAAACGAGTCGTTCTGCTCTTTCTAGTCATAGGCGATGTATGCTCTTCTTACGTGGGGATTGATTTGGAGAAGCCTTTTAAGTCCGTCTACTAACTACTATGCAACTGAATAAAAGGTCATAGCCAACCCCAGTCAAGGGTAGGAGGAAGAAGAGATGTTTTTAATTTTTCGTATGGTTAAATGTCTTGAAATTACCACGAAATCTACATATAAAATATAAATTATAAAAGTCGATACGAAGTCAAAATTATACTAAGTATAAATTTCTAAGTGTAGGTTAGGATCAAGGATAATAATTTTCACCCCAAAGTCCTATATTTTGGAACATTTTTCTAAGTCCTCTTATGACCTACAAATATGAGTAGCTACAAGCTATATCATCCAAACTTATGACTTTCTTGGGGTACCATGATTGTTAGTTTTCATTATCATTTTTCCTCTTCTTCTAATGGGAATTAATTGTGGGCGCAAACTACAATGGTGACCTCATTCCTTATGCAAACTTCACAATCCCATTTCAAATCCCATATGATCTTCTGCACACATATCTTTCATTACTAATAATTGAACTCACATCTATAAACCTACCAATTCATAGGGTATCTATATATATTTGGTGGGTAAGAATTAATGTCTTCTTTTGCTTTCAATAATTTATATAACTTCTTTAGAAATAATAAAATTGAATCTTGGGAATCTGCATGATCCCAATATGCCTTTCTCAACTTCCAATTAATCTTCATTCTTTTCTTGGATATATTATATTTAAGTTTCTGACACAAAGTGGATATATCTCCAATTTCAAGATTTGAAATTTTGAAGTTGTTTGGGATTTACTGATTTTTTATTTCTCAGATCCCAATGGAATTACTAGCTACACAATGACTTGCAAAGCAGGTCTGCATGTGACTTTGGGATTTCATATACATCCACTGATCTGTCAAACTCCATTTTATGATTGGATTCTTGACTTTTTCTTCAATTTATTTCATATCTTTTTAGCTATTCTTCCTCATCAAGCAGCTTGGATTCTAATCCTTTTCCCATGTTTTGGTTCTTAGTTTAATGAATTCTTGGGTGCAATTAATGTTGTAGGGTTAAAGTTGATATAGTTTAAATCAAGTTGTACATTCCATCTTTAGTTATTAAACAGCATAACATAATATATAATTAAATCAATGCACACATATATTGACTCTAAAAATTTAGTGTTATTTGTTTTTGTTTATTAAATTAAGTTGTATGACTGGCGAGTCACATAGTTTAGTGGTTAGAATTTACACTTATTTAAATAAAGATTTAGTATTTGAGTATTTAGATTTATTGTTACCGACATTATTATACTTTATTGATTCGATTCAAATTGAAATTGAGAAGTAAACTCCAAAGAAATAACATTTAAGTATTATGAAGTTTTCCTAAATACAGAGAGATGTGTATTTAGTAAATAATAAATATAGCTATAAGGGTGGGAAAAACAAATTTGTCCTTATTAAATCAGAAATATTCTATTTTTACCCTCCTTTGTAACCAAAATTATGAAAATACTGTAATTGGAGTTGCTAGAAGTAGGTTACTTCAACCTTCGGAACTTTTCCAATCCCCACCCTTTTCTCTCATGTGATACAATAATAGGATCGATCAAAGTAAACTCTTACCATATATCATTTTAATAAGGGAAGTTCACATCAACTACTCTTTTAATTAAGTTTAATGTGAAAACCCTTCACCAAAATCCGGTTTATGTTTACGTCTTTAGAAGCGGCTCGTAACCTATAATTTATTGACACAACAGTCAGACATAATTATCTAGAGACTTATAAGCTTCAGTTAAAGCCTTTTTTTATTGGGATCCACACAATATTTAGATATTCTTTACAAGAAATTAAGCATAGTAAATATTTCCTTTTAACTAATGATCAATCCCACATCAAAATCATCCCCCAACCCCCTTTCTTCATGACCAATCTAAGTCCAAACACCTTTATTGCCCATAATGCTCATAGAACATGAACAAAACCATATTTTTAACTTCTCCCAATCTTAATTGATAAGCTTAGTTAACTAATAACTTCACAAAGAGAAGACAACCATTAAATAATTAGGAAATGATCCCAATTTGACTAACCAAAAGAAACTCAATAATTTATGAATGCATGCACATGGTTGATTTGGTGGGGTGTGTGTGGGGAGAAGGGTCATGTGGCGATCATGTTGGACCAATGGGGTAGCCCTTTTCTTGGAACATAGTATTAGCTATTGGGTGGATTAAGATAGATTAGTTGGTTCTTGCCTTGACAAATTGAGGCAGCCCTCATGCAATTTCCCTCACTTTATCCACGTGACTATGCACACACTATTTCAAACTTGCAAGCCACCATCATCCATCCACTTCTTCTATTTTTCTACTAAGGGTTTATTAAAGTCAAATAACTTGAAAATCACACCATGAGAGTATGAAAAGGCCATGAGTTTGAGTGTCGTAACGGGGCAATTCTAATTCGAACCTGATTTATATATATCAATGTGATGAGGGGACGGGAGTCTTAAACATATCGTGTGATTGATGAAAGTTTCAGAAAGAGTAAATTAATTAAATAACTAATATAATATACTGATTACATGATTGATTGTGGTTCGTCGAATTGGATTTGAGTTAAAATCCGAATAGCAAAGAAACGTAAAATTGTAGTCTATAGATGCACAAATACACAAGTGATTGAGGGGTTTTCTAGGCAACTACATCCCATGTTCATAGAGGCTAGTAGGCTACTAAACTTGCTCCCATTTCTCATTATGCCCTTTATCATGCAAAATATCTAGGGATTGGATCAAAGGCCACAGATAGATTAATTAGGAATTGGAGTACCAATGCAAGGAAATGAATAAGAAATTTCATTTTGGAAAACGTGAAAAGAGATTTTAGTTTTAATGTAATTGGGATCATAATACCGGTAATTCTAAAGCTAAACAGCCTAAATTTCACCGCCTTTAATAATGACATTTATTCTTTAACAAATGTGGCTTAAATAATTAATTGCATCTGTTTTTATAGCTCCTAGTATGGAAATCTTGGATGCATCATATATTACTATAATTACATGATGCATCAGAGCTTTCATAATTAATTTATCGTAATGCACCGTATCAAACACTTTTTAAATAATAAACTTTTAAATATATATATATATATATATATATATCCTTGTCATATTGTATCTATATCTTAGATAAATACATTATCACCGATAAGGATATCGGTTATTAGTTGGATAAAAACCTAGCCTTAAATGCAATTTGCCCACTAACAATCACTTTCCCACACCAACAATGAACATGGATCCATGTTATTGTTACCCTGTTATTGTTTGTTAACCTGTCCAAGACATCAACATTGCAAAGCATAGCTTGCAATTAATAATGCCTTAGTTAAACTAAATAATAATCACAATACCCATTTTTAGGAAACAACATTTACTAGAGAACAACACATACCTAAAATTAAGCCAAAAATTCCAATTATTTAAACGAGGATGATAGGAAGATTACACTACACTAAATACAGAGATATTAACTTTTCAGAGCAAATTCCTTTTCGGTGCAACGAGAGAATTATTCGGGAATCACTCGTACCAATACTACTAACACTGAATCACAAATAATTTTGAAATTCTATTAGTGCTTGATGTATTAGTGCTGGTATGATCATACCCTCTGTTGTAATCGTGCAACTATCTCTAAAAAATTATAGTTTTTGTTTTTGAGTTATTTCCAATCAATATCAATAATTACAACGAAAATGCTAGCTAACTGTGACTTTCTTTGAGCTGGGAGAGTGATATTATTATTTATTATTTTAAGAAGTTGGAAAAAATTGAAGACAAAGAACAGAAGTGCATTAATCAGTGAAGGCAATTCCTGGAAAATAGTCGAAGAAGTGGGGAACCATAATGTCTCCTAATATGCACAAACACAGACCAAAACAGCTTTGTCCTTATCATCTATAGTCCATACACATCAATTCTCATTAAAGGTCTCTTTCTATATAGCCTAAATACATGTATATTACAAAATTATTACTATTTAAAAGAAAAAGGAATAATATTTTATGTCAACTAATTACAATATCTCTTTTCCTATCCAGTAAAACACATTAAATTCCCTCTGTCCTTGTTCTTTTATATATATATATGGTCTTGATAAAAGTTATCAAAGGTGATTTTTTGTATTTGCTAGAATTGGGAAAATACTCAGCAGTTTTTACACACAAAATGTGATGATAATCAATTAAGTCTTACATAAACATTAAATTGATGTACCTAATTATCGGACCACATCTTGATCAGCCTATGTAACAAGTTGCATATTTATTGCCTGAAAATGCTTTAATTTGACAGAGATATTTGCAGAGAATAGATGCCAAACTGCAAGGAGGGGTGGGGGGTCTTTGAAAAGATTCCAAATACACATTATCCTGCATTTAAAAAGCTTCAGAACTATAGGAAAAAGCCAAGAGTATAACAGAGAGACAAGAACAGACTTCATTTTTATTTTTTTGATGAATAAAAACTAACAACAATAATAATAAAAATAAACAATAGGAAAAAGATGATTTTCCTAGTAAATGAAGTTGCTGAGCAAATCCAGCATTGAATAGTTTCAACAACATTGTACAGAAACTGCTAATCCCTTTTATGGCAGCAACAGCAGATTAAATTTCAACCACCCAATAATAACTATAAGCAGCACCCCACCCCCTTGCAATTTTTTGCAGCAGAAATTTATTACTTGCCAGCTTATATTGCTCAACTTTTAAGCCTCATAACTACCATTAGGACCGATTTTCAACATTAATCCGATCCCACCGCTCCTGGCTTTTAAGCTTTACCACATCGGAATATACGGGAAATTATATTTACGGTCCCGTAGGCTAGGTGGATTTACTAACCAACCGTAACTTCTCAAACCGGCGGGATGGGTTGATTTGTAAGTAAACCTAACCGCAGAGGGGTTTAAAATGTAATTACCCTGAAATATGACGGTCAAGCTTCCAAGAACTGAAACTAAAATGACTAAACTAATCCAAAACATCGATCTGCAAAATAAACCTACCCAAAATATAATTCAATGCACACACACACACATGAGATTAAATGATTCAGATTTGAGGAAAAAAAATCATGTTGCTTTATGTATGATTGGTCCTAAAAACTGGTTTGAAAAGCGGTTTAGACTCAAAGGGATTGCCAGTGAAGCAATCCACTTTCTTACATTAGCTGACAGAGTCCACATGCCCACATAGAGAGGTCCTTTGCTCCAGAAACCAGACCCACCCACATTACACTGTCCACATGGAAATGCAAGAAAATGACCACTGAAACTATTGGTCTATACCCCACATATTCACACTGGATCTGACCCACATTCCTCCACCTTAATAAATAAAAGTACTTCTCTTTATAAATATATTACATTCCCTCTAAAAACTCTCATTTCCCATTACCAATATTATTCTTTGAGAAAACCCAAGAACAGAAACATCCCTTCTTGATCTCCACCATTGTTTTTCTCTCTTTCTTTTGCCCCGATCACGAATCCAGAAAAAAAAAAAAAAAAGTGATCATTTTAAGACCTTTCGTTTTAGTCATCAACTAAATGATTAGCATCTTCTGTGTAAGTGTTCTGTTTCTCTGTCTTCTTTTATTTTGGCCAGAGTTCTTACAAAGAAAACCACAAAAACTCAAATAATTGGACAAGACTAATATCCTTTCAGTTGCAGAAAGAAATAACTTACTGAAATGACGGTTCCAAATTCCAATGAAACATAATTCTGATGCATGTATGTTAGAGGCTTACCAGAATATGTCTATTTATGATGCCTTGAATTTTTGTAACAGGTCACGTTCTGGAGTTTTGATGGAACTCATTGAAGGAGCAAGATAAGACAGCAGAATTTGGTGTTTTTCCTCTGTTTTTGGCATCCAGGGAAGAAATAAAGATGTCTGCAAAAACAATGCCTTCTGTGAAAAACGAGAACAGAGATCTGCGCAAGCAGATTGGATGCATGAACGGCATATTTCAACTCTTTGACCGTCGTCATTTCCTTACGGGCCGACGTGTATCCGGTCATAACCATAATAGGCTGCTTCAAGGTACATGTTTTCAACTTTTAAATTTTAGCAGCCCATTCATGAAGAATTGCATGTTCAGTTACAGAAATTTGAACTCCTCCTCTAAAACTTATGTATGCTACTAATATCATGGTGAGCAAAAAGACATGAGCAAGACAGAAATATCCCCGCGAGAAATGTAGTTTGTCTATTCATAGTTCTATGCATAATAAGGGCAACGACAATCATTCGTACGTGAGTATAGAGAACTTGAACATTTGCCAAATGTTGAGAAGTTATGAAATTATGCTTGTTTCTCAAATCTGCAAATACCTGAAAGTCCTGAAGCTGAAATCTCTTGTATGCGGCTAGCAGTAGCAGATCTTAATTAAATCTTTCTTTCTCATGGGAAAGAAAGTTTAAATCAAATTATAAATATATTCATCAAACATTTTGCTAATATTGGTGCACTTTTTGTGTTTTCAAGGTGGGCAAAACCAGCCGGACCCCCAATATGCAACAAAAACATTCATGGTAAGCTTCTGACCCGTGTTCTTTTCTCTTTTCATGCGAAAGAAAGACTAACAAAATATCCCAGAGATAACAAGAACACTTACATCTCTGCAGAAGGAGAAACCAAGAGTCTCCACAGAATCATCACGAGCTTCCTTTTCATCATCTTCTTGCTCATCAACATTCTCATCACTTGATTGCAACAAAATATCTCAACCGGAAATGATGAGTCAACCCAATATTCCGGAAAGCCCGTTACTGAATAAAGGCATGCAACCGCTTGATCTACGAGATGTAGTGAAGGACTCAATGTACAGAGAAGCTCGTGCCCTGCCTATCAAATCCCAGCCCAATGGTGAAAGAAGAGGCACCGTGATGAAGCACATTGATTCTCCCAGGCCTTCACAATCTTCCAAATTTGTGAAGCCAAAGGCCACAGGCTTTGAGGGGGCATCAAAATACTCTAACAAGGAAGAGCGGCTGGCACTTCCTCCTCGTTTCTCTTATGATGGAAGAGAATCACGAGAGACGTTTAAGTCATCCATGAAGATCAAAGACGTACCGAGGCTATCATTAGACAGCAAAGCCAGTTCCATCAAGTATTCGGTCCTCGAGTCGAGAATGAGTTTTCTTGGGCGGGACCCGCATATCGAAAACGAGAGCCCTAGCCACAGTCGGACATCCAGTGTGGTAGCAAAGCTAATGGGATTGGAAACTTGCCCGGATGATGAGATTAGGACTCCAACCACAAAGTCAGGCACTCAAGAAGCTTCATTTTCAAACTTAGCCTCAAAAGCTGAAGCAAGCAAGCAAAATCAAGTTAGTTCCTTCGCACGTGTTTCACAAAACAATCCTGCCTCACCATCACCGAGGTCGCTATGTGTCAGTCCTGTCAGAAAACCAACCACATGTTCCAGGTTTCCATTGGAACCAGCTCCATGGAGGCAACAAGAATTTTCCAGTCAAGGCTCGCCAAGAATGGCTTCACAGACCAGAAAAGCTTCTGTCAATACTCCTCATTTATCTTCTTCAGTTTATGGTCAAATTGAGAAGAGGTTAACAGAGCTTGAATTCAAAAAGTCAGGTAAGGATCTCAGAGCTCTTAAACAGATACTTGAAGCAATGCAGAAAACAAGAGACCGGTTGGAAGACCAAAGAGGAGATTCTGCAGAGTTCATGTCAGATCAGAACTCCAACTTGTCAACGTGGAAGAATAGAAAGAGTTACAACCAGGATCTTACCAACAAGGGGCCGTGCACACCTATTCAGTTAGCTTCTTCTGTTGTGATCACGAAACCAGCCAAGATGAATCGCCTCGCCACAACAGAAATATCACACCTGCAAAGAATTCAACCTGGAAAAGCTAAATATCACAGGGGAAATTCAGCTCATATGCAAAAAGCAACAGATCTCGTACCAAAGAACAATAATCTCAAAGACCCCAGTCGACAACTTCCATCCAAACCAGACCGAACATTAGCAGGTTCTCAAAGGATGAAGGTCGAAAATTGTGCTGCCCCTGGTAGGAGTTTCGGAGTGGTCAGTCCAAGATTACAACAGAATGTACAAAGGATGGAAGGGCATTCTCAACCTACCACCCCATCATCCGACTTAGGTCGTGTCAGAAAGCATTACTCCAAGAAATCAATAGAAAAAGGTTCCCAGAATAGAAAACACAAAGTGAAAGCAAAGGATCTGCAGTTAAGTGATGACCAATTGAGTGAGCGTAGTAGCGAGACGAGATACTCAAGTTACCAAGGAGACACAGCTTCTGTCAAATCAGAAAGCAACAACAGCTTAGTCTCACAGACAGAAGCAGAGGTCATTAGCCTGCCTCATTCAATTAATACAAAATCTGGACGAAAAGAGGTATTTGAAAATATAGCAATTTTGTTTTGCTATTACATTGCATGCTTAGCTCTTTTTCATTCGCTGACATGTTTATGGTAATACCTTCAGAATTTTGTGTCAACAACAAGAGAACGCGTACGAGCTGTTGAAACTGCAGTAACCATGCCAGAACAACCAAGTCCAATTTCAGTTCTTGATGCCACATTTTACAGTGAAGATTCACCATCTCCAGTTAAAAAGATATCAACAGCTTTTCGAGGTATTCCTCTACTACTCTTAGTTAACCTTCAACCCAAAATTTTCAGCATGAATTATGTCTATGTGTTTTCTTTTATTTTACTTAATTTAGTTTTGCATGAAGCAAAATGCAAAAATTTCACCCGGACAGTGAAAAGAGTCAATTTTGAAGATTACCCACTACACAATAGAATGCAAACACGCATAGCTAACTAGGAATTTACCAGACATTTTTCCAATGCTTTGTTAGAAAATAAATGAACTGTAAAGGGCATCATATTGTTTAAATTTATTAATACAAGATGGTGAAGATATCAGAGAAACAGTAAACTCCATTCATGAGAATCTGAGCAAGCATTTTATCGTTTATTTACCACTTTCACTTACATATAGTAGGATTACAGATGCATCATCTAAACGATATCAGCTTTGATTTGTGAACAGAAGATGAGAGCCCAGGTCCTGATGAAGCAGAATGGCATCTTGACCATCTTCATCATTTAACTGACTGCACAAGAGCCAACCACAGTGGAAAATACAATCAGGACTTAGAAATTACGAGACAACCAGTTCTTGAGCTCCGATTCTTCAACAAGGGACCTGATGAAACTGCTATAAACCACAATGTAATAGCAAACGGGAGCCTGGATCCAGATCACAGATATATTAACAAGATATTGCTTACATCAGGACTTCTCAATGACTCCAGTTTCATCTCAACAACCGGTCAGCTCCTTTCAACACACCGTCTGATCAATCCCGACATGTTCCATGTCCTCGAACAAACAGAGGAAATTATGGAGGGCTTGAATGGACAAGCCATTGAAAAGATTGATAGGTTGACTTTGAATAAGAGAACCCGAAGAAAGATTCTTTTTGATATGGTTGATGAAATACTGGTTCGTAAAATCACTTCAGGCAGATTATTTCCAGTGGGCAAGAAAAAGGCAAGTACAAAACGGCTGCTGAAAGAAGTGTATTTAGAGATGGAGCGTGTATGCAAGATACCAGATTCCACTCTAGATGACGAGGAAGATGAAACGACAAGAATCTTAACTGAAGACATGAAGTATCAATCAGAAGATTGGGCAGATAACAGGGGCGAAGTTCCAGCTTTGGTATTGGACATCGAACGATTAATCTTTAAAGACCTGATCAACGAGGTAGTGACTGGCGAAATCATGGGTTCTCAGAGTTTGCCTAAGAAGCATATCAGGCAACTATTTAGCAAGTAGTATTTCTTTCTATATTTCAGTATTATGCTTTTTCCCCTTTGATTTGTAAAATACCATGCAAGATACATCATGTATAAAGCAACATAACTAATTTAGAATTGAGAGCACATATATATTTATAAATGCTAACTTAATTGTAATAGCGACAAAGGCTCTTATGCAGGAGAACCATCATTCTGTTTCCTCTATATTCCCAAATACCGCACTCATATTCTCAAATTAGAGTCTAGAGACACAAGGAATCAAAACCACTCATTATCATCATAATTGATTTTAGGGTTAATTACATTTAGACCCCTTCTAAGTTTGGTAAATTACAATTGGACCCCTGTTAGTCATTTTATTACAGTTTCACCCATTCTAAAATTTCAAAATTACATTTGATCAATTGTCTGTTAAAATTAGGGTTACATCATAGATTTTGTAATTTGATTTACCATTATACCCTTGTCTTGACAAGTACTTTTT
>JBBMKE010000001.1:22777756-22794078 GCA_037834125.1 Lippia alba | reverse complement strand
CTGCAATGTTTCCAAATCTAAAAACTCATAACAGTTCCCAATTTTCTTTTCGTAAACCCTACCAGTGAGAAATATATTGTGAAAGTAATTTTGTGAAAAAGAGATTTATTTAAAGTATTTATTAAGGAGGTTGATACGAATTTGAAGATGCAAACGAAAACAATGAGTGAACTAGATTGTTGTGGTGCCTGCAGCATTGGTTGTAGCCTGCAGGAGGAGTGGTGGTGGTGTTAGTGGTAGCCACGGCAAAAGTGCATGCCAATGGCGGGGTGGAGGTGAGAGAATGGAAGAAGATAATCCTTTTTAATATATAATATTTATTTTAAAAAAGAACAAAAATAAAAGAAATAACTCTTCAAATATCACATTTTTCTCAAACATGGGTGTGCTAAATATTCCAAGAAATGGAACAAGAAATTAAGATAAGGGAGTAAAAATTAAAACTTCAAAAATGATGGGGACATGATTTTTAATTAGGGAGGCACATCTATGAATATTTCAATATATGTATAAAAGAAAATTTTAAAATTTAGGAGTAGCAGGGCCACCTCGTGCCCTCTAGTTCTGCCTCTGACAATTTTATTTTATTTTTTAAAAAGAAAGAAAAGAGGATTGATGTTGCAGGTTCCCCGACTACCCTCAATAAGATTCAATTAAATTAGTGACTTTTTAATTCACAAATATAGATTTTTACCACTAAATCATCTATTCGTCTTTTTGTATCTGCTAATTGATGCCACAAAATCTACTTCATGAATTATATTTATTATATTTCAAAAGTTTTGTACAAGAAATTACACCGATTTTAAGGATAAAAGACAGTACACATAACCCAAAATATTGATGGAGGTGACAATAACTATATATCCTAAATTAAACCATGTTTTAGTGAAATTTGATGAAATTAATAACTCTGCTAGAGCTATATAATATTCCTCTTGATGGAGCCACCTTAAACCGAAAACAAAATGGCAAGTAAAGAGATTTCGAAGCATAGTAAAATTTTGTCAAAATATGCGAAAAGAGAAAGGCGAATGAAGCTGATGAGCAGTACTCTCTGCACTAAGAAAAAGGTTTCTGACCTTTCACAAGTCCAAAAAATAAAAAGGTGCAATTTTACACGATAATTTATCTCGTATGATCAAAATCAATTAATATTGTCAGATATGCCAGAAGCATTTCAGAGTCACAGATCTCTGATATTTTCTTTCCAAGTTTTCTAACATAAAATCTTTGTCCACATACACAATTGCCCGGGAAAAACAAATAATGTATATGATTACTATTTTTTGGTTGCAGCATCTTCTGTGAGCAATTAAATTGAACATTGCTGACACTTATAATAGGATCGGAGGTGGAATAGTTTAATGCTTCAGTTCTATCCAACTTGCACAAATCCATAATGATATATATGCTTTGCCAATATTTGATGACATCTTATCTTAAAATTTGATCAATATGTTTGCATGACATAGTTCTTTATGGATTTATGTAGTTCTTTATCTTAAAATTTTGGATTTATTTAGGTCATTCTTTAGCATTTCTCACTCGAAATCTTAATAAGAAATACTTTCTTTTTTCAGATTATGGACATATATATGTTAAAAAAATTTGATAACCAAGCACTCCAAACGGAAAGTACTGGATATCAATGATCCAAACAAGTTGAGAATTTTTGGATTAATAGTCGTGAAGGGCTGTGAGTTCAGACAAAACTTGATTGAATTTCATTTCATATTTCATAAAGCCAGAAGATAAAATACATATTGAACAAGAGATCCACATTAGGTTATCAACTTGTCCACAAACTACATACTTCTCCGAAGAACATACAATAATCCTCACACACAAACTTATTAATAATGCTAATTTAGTTCCTTAATTATTAAACATGAAACGAAAACACAATAGATTCCTCTCACTCACTTGATGATCCCCTATATGGCGATCCTACCACAAAAAGGAGTACACTCTCTCGCGCACACACTTTAGAACTATAATCCTAATTAATTAAGGTATCATTAATCTAACTCACGAAAAACAAAGGAAAACTCGAATTTAATTAGGAAACTAATCAACCATGGACGAGGCCTGAAGATAGAGCCATAAGCAGGATTGCGGCATTCTTCTCATCTTCTGGGAAAACTCGATGCAAAGATAAGTTCTTGCTCAAATTTATCAGGAAATCCTCAAAGCCATTATTCTTGTGATCGGTGGCGCTATTAGTTGTCGTTTTCAAGCGTTTCTTGTGCCCAGTTCGTGCGGCCACACTCTTCTCTTTGTGCTGCAGTTTGATCTTCATTGCCGATACCGGCTGATAAGCCGTGCCATTGGCGGCTGCCATGGCTCGCCTAGCTTTCCTTTGCCTGATCCCACAAGCGTTACAAAGCGACTGCACATTAAAAACAAGAAAATTAATGAACTTGTAATTGTCAAGTTGTTTAAGTATATGGAAAGGGAATTTAATATAAGAAAGTATGAAAAATATATACTTTTGTATATGACAAAGTTGGGGGATTAATCCAGTAGATCAGCCACTTTGATGTTTCTGTCCTCTCTGATGTCACTTTTTCCATTTTATCATGTAAGTTTCTTGATTTTTTTTGGTAATGTTAGTCAATTTCTTGCATTTCTAGGGCTATTTTGGTCGATCTTCGGCCAAGATTTCCATGAAAATCGGATTGAAATTGCAAAAGTTTTAAATGTGAAGGATGAAACTGAAAATGCGACGTTGGAGAGGAATGAAAGTTTTGGAAGTGTCTAATCATGCAATTTCGTCTTTATATATTAGCACGATCCCCTATGCACCATTTACCCTCCATTATTAGTACAAAAATGAAGAAAATTATATGTATAATAATTACCTTAGGGCCTTTAGGACCACTTCTCCAAAGAGGAGTCTTGGTTGTGTTGCAATCAGCACAAACCCTAATTGGGCTATTATTGTTGTATGAAGGCAGACTGTTGCTGCTCAAATCAGTACTTTCCGAAGAGGACGACTTCTGCAGCTTCTGATTCTCATGACTTTTACTGCTTATCTTCATCTTCTGCATCAACCTCATCTTTGAAGACATCCACTTTACAGGATTCATATCACTCTTTTCCACCTCTATGCTTTCATCTTCTTTCTTCCATAGAGTTAACTTGAGCCCACCATCAACCCTATTCTTGATCTCATCATATGCTGATCCATCGTCTTCGTAGCCGTAATTCTCATGAACCTATATATAACATCATCAAAACACAAAAGGGTTAATTACTACTAAGACTTAACTCCCCCTAGTATATAAGTCTACAACGATCAAGAACAAGTAGCTTTATTACTAGTTGCTACACTTCATATGCGTACCGTTTGATGTTGGGGCCGGTATAATTGATGGCTATCGTAATCGTATCCAGCGTGATCCTGGGACGGGCCGAAGAAAATATGGCACGAGTTTTGATGATGATCATATTGATGATCATCACTATTATGGAGATCATCTAACTCGGAGAATGGTGGAGGAGAGTAGTTTAGGTCCATAGTACTTGGAAGAAACAAAAAAGGGCAGTGTTCTTGATGAATGATTTGCAAATAACTGCAGGTTTGAGGTTGGATGTGGGGGTGGGGACCGGGGGGTGGTTCTAGTTGAGGAAATTGTAATATTTCTGTAAATTGAAAGGTCCTATAGAGCAGAGATGTAAAGGTATTATAAAGGGGGGAGGGAAGAGGGGAATGGAAGCATGAGATCTAAGCATTCACGTGACTTGATGACAACCAAACAAACAGGTTAAAACAAGACAAAACTCAAAAGGAAGGAGCAGAATGCTACCACACGACCATTTGACAGAACCCTATCTTTAAAACTTTCAGTTTTTTACAGTACCATCATCAAACCATATACTTCAAAATAATAATAAGGGAAAATTGAAAACTTAGAATGATAACTGTATCCCTATTGATATTCTGGCACACTAAGCGCAAACAGTTGCAATTTAGGGCTTTAATCTTAAAAAGTTTGTAATTTTAAGATTTTGGTTGCCCCCTTTAGATTTTCAGGCAAAAAAATTTCGTGTTCGGCACATAATAATTGAAATTGGGTATGTGTTATTACGAAAATTTATCACACATTAAAAATGGCGGGTATTATTTTCAGTTATCATGCAGCTCGTGACTTTTCTTGTTAAAAAAAAAAAAGAAAAAAAATGTAATTGGGACAAATGAAGTCCCAAATTTCTAACTTTGTTTTACTTATAGTTTTTTTTTTAAATCAATCATTCATAGCGACTTTAGGTTATTATCAAAGTCCCTCATATAAATCAAACCATAAACAATGTCAAGTGTTAGTACTAAAAATCGTGATCCACATATCATATAAGGAATGCATACAGAAATGCCCACGATAAACAGAAACACTGATACACAACAATCAATCAACACTTAAAAATTAAACCTTATTACACAACAACATATATGTAAAGGACCGTCCATTAGCCTACTATCTACATACACGCCCCGACATTCGAGCAAATTTAATCATCGCTGATATAGCTTCAATCAAGCAACAAATAGTCATGTTTTTTTTATTATATAAAAAAAAGCAACAAACAGTCACGTTTTGTCTAAGACATCCTAAAGGCCACAGGTACCTTGTTTAATTTTATTTATCGTCCTAATTAATTACGACTTTCGCGCTTATTATGTCAAAATGCCAATTGAGATATGGTTATTGTTTCAATTTTACAATTTTAATTTCCACGATAATAATAATAATTGTACTAAAGTTCCTAGTACGAAAAATATAATAATTAGTTAAAATTTTGTAGCCACGAATAGAGATTAAGCATCATTGTTCATCTCGTCGTTTTGCTCGATCAAATTATCGATCTACTGCATCATCTTGTATAAATATCCTCAACTAAGTACTATAATTTTTCATTTGGATCTACGTTGTTGTGTTGACTAATTTGATTTTATTTATTTATTTATTTATTTTCATTTTGTCCAACCCGTTGATAGTTTTTGTCTTTATTTTCTAATTTGTTATTTTTAGTATTTATACAAACAAATGTGGCCTAGATCAATCCTGTATGATACTAGGACGACACATAAAATGAATTACGTGTTTGGCCGAAATTATAACGTATTGTATAAATTCAAAATCTCAGAAATAGAGAAATAATTATGGCGAAGAAAAGTGATTCTATTCTAATTGTATCGTGATTTGAATATTTCTCTAATTTTAATTGATTTTTGATTTTTTTTTAATTTGGAATTTTTTCTAACCTTAATGGTCTTATTTATTTTTCATGATTAGAAAGAAATATTTTATGTCTATATCTTATTATGCATAACTATACAAAAATAAGATAGTTTGTTAAAAATTGTCAATTATATTTATTTAATGAAGTTAGATATTGTTAATAACTCTTATATCATAGTAAGGATTTATTTTCAACACTGTCAATCACTCATTTAAAATTATAATATGTATCCTGTATAGTTTAAGAAATTAAATGTAACTAATAATACTTCTTTTGTTATTGTTATACTATATAAAATGAATAAATTTTAAATATATCTAATTAAGTACTTTAAAGAGTCTAACTTTTTTGTGTATGATTCTCTAAGCGCCAATTCTTTGATTCTTTTCATTATTTGTTTCGTCAATAACTCATGTGTAGTGAGTGATGTTGAAGTTGCTTTGAACTTAATAACGCACGTAGAGTATATTTTAGAGTTAAAAATAAAAAATCGAAATATCTTGAAGTAAGGTATCAACATTCTTTATAGCCCATCAATATGTCATTAGGGCCTCATCTTATATTAGTAACTGTCCAATATCGTAGTGTAATCAATCTAAAAATGGATTGACGTACATATCACATCTCTAACCTTTGTCCCAAAATAAAGTTATGTTCTATTCTCTTAATAATGCCTGACAGAATTGAAAGCCTAGGATGGTCTTGACAGCTGAATGGTTAATGAATATTATTAACTATTATTATCGGAAGTTGTTAACGAATTATAGTAATTATGACGTAATGTTACTTTATTTGTAGTGATAAAAGAGTCATTCAATGAATTATTTTATTTTAAATAGACAGAGTATTTTTTTGTCGTTTTATAACAACATACAACTAATACAATTAATAACTCTTTTTTTTAGTTAAGATCATGTCAATATCATATAGTAAATTCATTAAATATAAATGTGTATGTTCACGTTTAGTTTGGAGAATCATGCTTAATGAATATTGATGTCTTTGTTTATTTTTGTTCTACTAAATTGCAGATTCTAGGGTGTCCGGAAGCAAGAAACAACTCAAAGACTTTTAACCGATTTACACCAATGCTTATTACTGTAATTTAGGATACTTGTGTTATTTTTGAAAAGGGCGACATTAATGCTAGAATGCACTTTAATTTTAATTTATGTAGCTGACCAGTTCTGGATGTTTTTAAAACCCGTAAATTAAACTTATGGTTTTTTGATTTATTGAAAATTATTTTATATAACTGATATTGTAGAAACTGGAGTTGGATTCAATTCATCAACACTTTAAGATTTGTTTCAAGGGAAGACCATCACAGACATATGAGCCTCAGGAACCGAGTTTCCAACAATGCGTGGGTTCTTCCAGTTAGGATAACACAAAGAAATATGCAGTGAGGATGAGCTTGGGGAAGGAGAACAAGGAGAAATACCCAGTTGAGTATGCAGTGTCTGTATGAATGTTGAGTTGAAAAAAATGGAGTGAAGTCCCCATATTTATAGGTTAAGGCGAGGGTGTTTTGGTAAAAGTGACCATGTGGTCTCAAACTCAGTGTTGCCCTATACTCGTGGCAGTGTGTGATGGCATGAAAGTGATATCCCTGAGATATGCCTAGTGAAAGGTGGTTGTGGGATGTCAGAGAATAGTGCGCTAGGCACAATGACAGTTACGAGAGGAATTCCTCTGAGCGTTAAGATGCTCCTGGAACTCTCGAGCGCGCGAGTGGGCAGGATCGAGGGTACCTTTGTGGTGGGCTCTCCTCGTACAGAGGGGATGGACTCTCTGTAAGGGAAAGGTACCCCATTGGTCGGCGTTACAAGCGTTGGATGGGACTAGCGGGCCAGTCCCACGCTCGGAGTACGGGTCTTGGTGCGCAAGCTCTTAAGTAATGAGATGAAGGATGAATGGGCCGGGTTGGATCCTCTTCGCGAGCCCATTACCACGAGCGTCTAAGCTCAAGTGTCTTTAGATTGCGCATGAGTACGGTGTTGATCTGAGCGTAATTTTGGCCCATTAATAACTCACTCATTCAATATATATATATAAAACTCATTCAATTTAAATAATATTTTATTTTATATAATTGTCAAAAATTGATTACAATGTATAAAGTAATTTCTTGTCTTCTAATTCATTTAAACATCTCTTATTATGACATTACAAATTATAGTGTTAAAATTGAAAAATGGGCTAACTTATAGTAAAACTTGAATATAATTAAGGGCAAATTATATTCGGGTACCGTACTAGATATGGTAATTACAATTTAATCCATCTAGATCCGTTTATTACAAAGAAGTCCCTAATGTTTCATTCTGTCAGTGGTCCCTAGGTTTTCGTTAATATTTTCACCTGAAATACCGGAAATGCCCTTGAATATTAGGGACTACGTTGTAATATAGTGATAATGTAAGGATCATTTTATTACTGTGTAAACATATAGGGGTATTTTTGTAATTTTTTATTTTTGGTCTAACGGAACGTCAGGGATTCCGTTAATGACCTAAGTCCAAATGAAACATTAGAGACTTCTATGTAATAAAAGGATGTAGATGGACTAGTTTGTAATTATCCTATTTAATAGGGTATCCAGATTTAATTTACCCTAAATAATAATAAAAGGGATTAATTAAAATTAATTTTCCTCTTCCTAGCGGCTACCTTCACTCAGGCTTTGACAACCCCCAAAAGATACAATGTTTTCTTTAATTATATTAGCCGTATATTTTATAATTATCGGTTAAATTATTAAAATATTTTCTCATTAATAACAATTATGCATCCATTAATCCGAGCACGAGACCGATCATAGTAAATTAATTTACAAAGTGTATTTTCATAAATGTAGAAAGGAAGAAAATGAAATTAAAATGGAAATATTAATGATAAATGCATATATTCGTGTTTCATCTTCTGTTTCACTAATATATACAATTCAGATTACGAGAAAAATCTTATAATTTTTTTTTTCAAATCACAATTATTTCTTTCTCCTAATCTGGACCGTTGACGTGTGTATGTGAATGAAATAGGAAATGAAATACGAATATGAATTAGAAGATCCTAAACCCCCAAGCGCCCTAAGGGATTCGAATAATAAACGCATTAGCATTCTACCTAAATACATCCATTCATGGATTCTTGACATTCACCCATAAAGCTTGAAAAATAACTATCATCATAGATTAATTTATCCAACCCTAAATTAATTCATTTTTAAAATAACGAAAACATAATTTGTGATTCAGCTTTCTACATTAGGTTAACTTAATTAAAAGTTTCGTATTTTTAGATCCAATTCGACTCATATAAATACGCTATAAAACAAAATAATAATAATAATAATAATAATAATAATAATAATAATAATAATAATAATAATAATAATCCAAAAAATTCCCATAATTTTTTCATTGCAAACAAAATCTATCAAAAAATCCACCCTAAATCATCGCCCAAAGCTCCTGTAACAACGCAACCTCCCCCAGCCATCCATCGTCCAACACGTGTCCACCCCTCCAACATTAGTGACGGCTTCCCGATTTTTTCCAAGCACCCCCACCCCCATCCCCACGCGTACCCCTCCGCGTCCCACCCAACCCCCTCCCTATCCCCACCGCGTGCTACCCACGCTCCACCCCAAAGAGTACACCCACGCGCCTTTTTCACAGTGGTTAAAACCATGAAGCTATAGCTACTACCCCAACAAATACAAATACACCATAGCAAAGCACACAAGAGAAAGAAAAGAATAAATACAAAATAAATACCAACTAACGCCAACCCTAGAAAAAGAAGGAAAAATCCCTCATTCTTTCTTCTTCATTTTCTCTCCGATCTCAACCTAATATTCCCAATTCCTTCCCGTCTTTTCTTGTTTGAATCCGACGATCAAATTACAAACCCACCCACAAACACGCACACTTAATTCCATGGTTTCGAATTCGTTCTATAAATAGAATTGTCCCTTTCCAGTTTTATCTCTTTTAGGGTTTCAAGATTGTTACTCTTTTGGTTGGAGAAATTCCTTGCTGCAATTTGAGGGTGAAGTAAGATCCCAAGAGAGGAAATATATACATACAAAGAGTGACCTATACGTATAGAGAGAGAGAAAGAGGGAGTTATATATATATATATATATATATATAGAGAGAGAGAGAGAGAGAAGGAGGGATTATCATGGGAAGGGGGAGAGTGGAGCTGAAGAGAATAGAGAACAAGATAAATAGGCAGGTGACGTTTGCGAAGAGGAGAAATGGGCTCCTCAAGAAAGCTTACGAGCTTTCGGTGCTTTGCGATGCGGAAGTCGCGCTCATCATCTTCTCCAACCGCGGCAAGCTCTACGAGTTCTGCAGCACGTCCAAGTAACCGATCTGATTTCTCTACGATGTGATATTTCTTCTTGAATTTTTGGGGGATTTGATTGTTTAGGGAAAGGTATTTCGTTCTTGATTGTGTGAGGGTGCTAAAAATAACTAGGTTTAATGAATTTATTGGTGGAGACTAGAGAGGAAAATCCCCTTTTAATTTATTTTTTTTTCAGATTCTTTTGCAGTTATGTTCTTCTTGATCTTCTTGATGTATTGATGACAGAAAATTGGCAGAAAGGATTGCCACTAGTGCATGAGGCCTGAATTGATTTCGCTCTGTGAAATCAGCAGATTTCTTTTCTTCCTATAAGTCTGACACCTGTTGCTTTTGAGTTTAAACCGGTTTTAAGCCTGATCTATTATAATATCCATTTGTTTTGAACCAAATGTAAATAAAAATAAAAAAGTTTTGAAATGATGTAAAGGGTGTTTAATTAGTTTTGAGGAATATATTTATGGACTGAATTTTTTTTTTCTATTTTTATTTGGTTATTTTCGAAGAAAATTAAAGAATGAGATTTAGGTTTAGGGTTTGTAAAGAAATTGTTTTTATGTATATAATATTATTATTGGAGAAATCAAATTTGATCAAATATTTAAAATCTTTTTTTTTCTTTTTCTATTTTTTTGCGCCCGATATGATATATGGGGTTGAGGCATCAAATCTTTGGAAAATATTAATCTTTTTTCAAATAAATAATGTTTTTGTTCTCTACTTGCTTTTTAATTTAATATATAAATTCACAATGAGTAGTAAGCGCAGGGGAGGATTTATGAATAATTCTAGCATCTAATTAGATATTCTGGCCCAAATTCGATATTTGAAAACTCAGATCCCGTGATAAATTGGCTTGAAATATACATCTAATATTTTAAAAAAAAATTCCCCACCATGTGAACTCCGAAATTCGTATATAACCTATTTTTCTCTCATATTTACTTTTGCTTACCAAGAAGTATATTAATTTTCTAATTAATTCATTGTGATAATAAACAATTAGGTGGATTGATGAAAATAGTTGTACAGTTTTTGTTGTGAAATGTAAATTTTCCTATCGATCCATCGATTTTATTTATATAGATCACGAAGTGAAATATAATATGCTTGTAATCTGATTTGTTTAATTATGTTATCGAACTTAATATCTGACCAGTAACGTTCTTCCTCAATCTGTGGCAGCATGCTCAAGACACTTGAAAGGTATCAAAAATGCAGTTATGGCTCCTTAGAAGTCAATCATCCTGGGAAAGATATCGAGGTATTATTCTTCCTATTTTACGTCTTATTTATGTATCTCATGTTTCTCAAGCCTACATATATAATATGTGCCACTCGTTGAGCCGAAAATCATTTCCTACCTTGAATTGGAACAACATTCTCTGAACCTAAAATTTGTGCGACAAAAAAAATAAAATTATGTGTATATATAATAATATGTTCTAGATAGTCGTTATATTTAAAATCGATTTTTCATAACAATAAACTCAATATTGTTACACCCCGATTTCTGAATTAATTATTCACAAATTAAATAACATTGGAATCTGCAATGCAGCAAAGCAGCTATAGAGAATATCTAAAACTGAAATCCAAATACGAGTCTCTACAACGATACCAAAGGTATATATAAATTAATTTTTTATTCTTGCCGTTAATTATTTTATAATTTTTTAAAAGAGAAATGGTTTATTTTGCTTGAAATTAAACTTAGCTAATATGTAACCGTTGGTGCATGATTCAGGCAACTTCTGGGGGATGATTTGGGACCCCTAAATATCAATGACCTTGAGCACATTGAGCATCAATTAGAGACTTCTTTGAAGCACATTAGGTCTACTAGGGTAAGCATGGCCCTTCATACAATTCTAATCCTTATTATATGTTGCATGCATGCACTCTTCATACAATTCTTTCATACATTATTTTTTAAGTGTGTGACATAGGTAAATATTTGGAGGGATTTTTTAAAAAAAGTATATATCTTTTTCTAATCAAGAAAAAAGAAATTCCGACGCCCAATTTCATGCATCCCCAAAATTTTGTCCCCCTTTAATTTTTAATTTTGCGTTATTTTCATAATTCTTTATTTTTGCTGAAAATTCATAAAAATTAGAAATTTCGCGAAATTATATTTTGGATTTTTTAGCTTGATAGAATTATTGAGGCTATTCCTTGTCTCCAAATCCTTACTACTTAGAACTTAGATGCTTCTTGATATGACTAAAGCAGCCAGCATATATCCCTATCTTTTTTTTTTTTCTCAATTCTTTATTATATAAATTTATTTCCATCAAAGCATATTATTAAAACTTGATTCCTTGTTTATTTATTATGATACACATTCAAGACCACTATACATTAACATAATATTCATTCTAATTTCATACATTGCAGACACAGGTGATGCTCGATCAGCTCACTGATCTTCAAGCCAAGGTATAGGCACGAATTACTATATAACTTCTCCATATTTTTATCATTTACAATCAACAATATTATTTTTTCGTCGTCCGCAGGAGAAGTTGATGCTCGATGCTAATAAGGCTTTAGAAAGAAAGGTATTAACCACGAGAGAAATTTAAAAACTTTCATTCTAGCTTCTATTTTTTTTTTCTTTCGACATATATATAGATTTATTTATTTCGATTTAATTTGTCGATTTTATCGTCATTATGTTTCAGCTGGAAGAAATTTATGCTGCTAACCAGATCCAGCAATCGTGGGTAGCAGGAGGAGAGCAGTCCAATACATATAGTCATCACCAGCATGCTCAATCCCAGGCCTTTTTTCAGCCTCTTGATTGCAACTCTACTCTCCAGATCGGGTATTTCTTCTTCCTTTTCCTTTTCCTTTTCCCGGACCCCAGTAATTTCAGCTAATTTTTCGTTCAATCAAATACCTAATTGGGTCCGTCCCGCGGATCATACCAGTACTAACACACCGATTCCACCAGAACTCCAAAATTATATATGTCCGATCGAAAGGAATACTAGCACGCGTTATTCTCTGAAAAATCCTCGTGTTGCACTCCGTCCCTTTTTTCTTTCTTTTCATGAAAGAAAAAGAAAAAGAAGAAAAAAAAACCCTAACTAGGGCTTGTTTATGCTGAAATCCTACTAATGTACTGTTTTCACTGTAGCTTTGATTAATTGCGTCAGTTGACTTTGGAAAATGGAAAAGAAAACATTCATGAACATTAATTATTATCATTACTTACACATATACCAATAATACCTAACTAGGTTAGGACCAAAAAAAAATAATACCTAAATAGGTCATCTCAATTCTCAATCTCCCATTATTCCAAACAGTAACATGCATAGGAAATATATAAATATATTTGCATTGCTATCGTCATAGAATATCAAATTTGACTGCAGAATCAATTATTATCTTCATTTTTTTTCTTAATTTTTAATTGTTTTATGTCTGAATTTAAATAGGCCGTATAATGACGCTGTGAGTACGAGCCAGATGACAGCAGCAACTGATGTCCAAAACGTGAATGGATTGGTCCCTGGTTGGATGCTCTGAAAATCGATGAAATTTATAAGAAGCATATTATATAATATTTATATATTTTATATTTAAATGTTTTAATGTGTGGAACTAATTAATTAAGGTTTTTCTGGTTCCAGATGCTTGCTGCTTGTCTTTGTAATAAGGAGTACTGGATTATTGTTGTTTTTTTAATTTTGGAGTCTTGAAACATTTGAATTTGAACATTTGAACTTTGAAGTGTTTATTAATGTATGTTTGATACTTGCTGAACTTAGACATGGATTCTGGTTTTCTTATCTTTTTGGCCTATTTTTGGGACGTGCTATGAATTATGAAAGTATATTTAGCTGCGAATTTTGGGGTTGCTGCTGCTTTTAAAGTAATTCGTTTTTGGATTATTTTTTTTAGGTTAGTTACATTTAGTTTCAAATATTATACTTGGACCCATGTTAGTCATTTTATAACATTTTGACCTTTTTGAAAATTATATATTAAATCAGATCAGTTTTCTGTTAATTTTAGATTAATTTTAGGGTGACGTCATAAATTTTGCTGATTTGAATTTTTTGTTTTACCGGTGCCTTAAAATTAGGGTAAATTTAATATAAAAAAATATATATTAAGATAAAGTGAAAAATTCACATATCAAAATTTATGATGTCACCTTAAATTTAATGAAAAATTAATTTAATTTAATTTATTATTTTTAAAAGAGACCAAAATAATGATTAACAAAGGTCCATTATAAAATACAAAATTCTAAGACGCTAATGACAAATGTTTTTTATTTTTTAAGTATATATATATATATATATTCCATCTTTGGAGAGACGTGTTATAGAGTAGTGTAAAACTGTAAATTCCAATCAATTACTATTTAATTCTAAAATAAATCGATTAAGTCAAATAGTAGAGACCGGACGAAAGAGACTAGAGAGAACATGTGTGGTAATTATTGATTGGGCCCGGCTTGTTTGGGCTCAGTTGTGTTTATGGGCTGATCTTTGTGCATTCTGCATTTAATACGTCGTAACATATCTTGAAAATTTCTAATCCAAATCCGACTCAAACCCAATCAATTAAAAAGATAAGTGTGTTATTCATCATTTGATTCATCTTTTCCCTAAATTTTTTACCTACCACACAATAAATATAAAACACTCATCTTCTCGTGTCTGACCTCGAATTAAAATTATTCACTGATATGCTAGAATTTAGTGGTAGTGTGTGATTGGCTGCCTTTGGCCGTTTATGATATCACTAAATATTATTTTGGTAATGTGGTGTGAGTGGATGATCAAATTCTGTATTTGAATAGATTAATTGTTAGTATATAGTTACAATTTACAATGATGAAACAAATATACTTCAAATACTATTGATATACCTACCTACTTAAGAGGTGGAATATGCTAGTCAAAATAAAATGGAACTTGACTACAATTTTGTGTGTCCGACACTCATGGTAAAGTTCTAAACGAAATTTTGTGTCGACATATCAATGCTTGTTGTATCCATATTTTTCATATTTATATTTTTGTATAAGTGCTCATACCTTACAAATATGACATAATTTTTGGTGCGTATGTTTCAGGTCCTAATGTTACATTTTTCAGTTATATAGCTTCGAAATTATTTGATCATTTCCGGTCACAACATATATTTCTCAAAAAAATATTTGCAAAACCTAAACTACATAGAATCAATATAAATCAACAAGCATTATACAAAGGTTCCAAAAGTTCATGAATTTGCAAAACCATACCGGCATTTAATTATGGGTGATGAGTGATGAATGATAAAATGGCTACGTAGAAGAAAATGATAATGAAACAAGAGCAGATTGTAGACTAGTTCGGAAACCAGCAACGATCATTAAAGAGAGCGAGAAATGGAATACAGAAACCGGCATAGTTTTAAGTAAGATTTACAACACACTATCATTCATCACATAAATACAGTACAATTCGGTTTTCCTTCACAGTTACTGAACAGCATCGATCACTCGACTATGCGCGACATTATTTAATTTATACAGTTCCGAAACAATGTTTTCGGTTTAAAATGGAGCGAATCAACATTAACCATTAATGAAACAATCAGCTATTTGCGGCATTCAAACTGCACGTTCAATCTCATCATAGCTCAAAGTTTTCACCATTATTAAGCTCCCTGCACAGCCAAATAAAATGATAAAAACAAATCGAGATGATATAAATCTATTACGTACATGCAGAGAATAAAATGCACAATACAACGTCGTGCAAACAAGTTTTTGATTACCTCAATCTTTCGCAAAGACGAGCTAAAGCATCCGACCCGGTTCTGTAGGCAACATCCTCAATAACCGATGCATTTGATGGACTCACATTATTTGCGAGTGCAAACTCACACAACTCCTTCAACGAGCACGCATCCGTCAGCACTGCTGAATGGCCACCTCCAGCTGCTAGCTTCCTCACTTCACCAACACACCTAAAACAAATAGCTTCCGATGAGCATATTTCTTTTCCATATATGTAATTCTTTGAATAAAGGGGTAATTACACGGGCATTCCCGAGGTTTGGCCTAATTACACAAACATGCCCTAAGGTTTGAATATTTACAAAAACTTCCCCTATCAAAGAATGTTAAGTGACATCTGGATCGTTTTGATGGCATCATCTCTAGCATATAATATCACAAGTAAGGTCAAACCTTAGGGCATGTCGGGGTAAGTTTTTGAAATTTCTCAAAACTCTTTTAAGGAAATTTGTATAATTAGGCCAAAACTCGGGGTATATGTCGGTGTATTAACCTTAAAACAAAACACATAAAAATGAAGACTTTCAGTATACTACATCCTACCAATCAACTGGAGACGGATACCAAGAGTATAAGGACTTCTCATTAGCAGCTTGACCATAACAATTGTAACCCCATCCATATATTCTCCCTTCGTTAGTGCAAATAAGCGTGTGAGAATGACCACAGCTGACAAGTTTCACACCAGTTGGAATAACCAAAGCAGGTATGTTCCGAAGCATCATTTCATGAGACGATCCATTAACCGTGCAAGAAAAGAATCCATTTTGTGGGCCAAGGCCTAACTGCCCACATTGGCCTCCACCCCAAGTATATAGAGCTCCTTTGTCGGTTAAAGCACATGTGTGAACACCACCACATGCGACGGTCTCGATAATTATCCCATCAA